>ML807354.1:29967-49250 GCA_009831015.1 Picea engelmannii
CTCATAAAATTTATATGGCTTAGAGAGGGACCTCCTGGAAGCTCTCCTTGATCTAGGGCAAGATCTACCCAATAGGACACCTCGTCAACCCTCCCATACTTAAGCTTGACAAGTCACATAGTGTCTTTGAGATGTTAATTGTTTGATATGGTGATATTTGATGCACATGCTTAGATGGATTAATTATTGATTGGATAAACTTATCATGATGTTATGACTTGATATCCTTGGAGGGTTTGTTCATTTGTCTTTGCAGGACCTAGCTGGTGGACAATTTTGGAAGAACAAGCCTAGCTTGGGCTTCCATGGGGCTACAAGCCCACACATTGGATTCCAAGGGCCCTCATGCCATCTAAGAGAGATCAGACTTGGATGGAATTGATGATGACTTGTAAAACCTAGCCCACCCCCTACCTACCAAACGATTTTCCCAAGAGGGGAAACAAATTCCATTTTTTAGCTTCACGTCATGATATTGGGGGGTTAGGGCATGGTGGTGAGGTGCCATTCTTTGAAACATGGAAGTTTGAGGAGGAGAAGAGTATTAACCATGATATGAGTGCCTATATTCTTGACACATGGCCTTTGAAGGCTCTTCCATGCTTCTTTGTAAGGGCTTCTATTTCATGGCCTCAAAATATAATTATCTCCTACTATAATGATTCTTTTATGTAAGAAAGAACTTTTGAAAATATGAAGTAAAATTTGTATTAATGAAATATCTGCAAGTAAGAAGTTTCATTTACAACAATTTATATTAGAATTTTTCTTTTCACAAGGAATAAACTAGTAAATAGACAACATAATAACAACAACACAAATACAACAATCAACTAGTAAAATACATACCTCGACCTTTAGGCTCTAGTTGATTTATCCCCTTGCTCCTTTGCTCTTGTTCTTGCCCAAACTACCCAAAAATTAATATTTACCTCCCAGCCAACTAAGAACAACCTCTCCGGCTCCCTAGCTCCAGGAATCCTTGCAATTTCTTGGCCCCCGAGCCCAAAGTTCCCATCAACAATAGTGCCCCTATAAAAGTCCCCCCAAAAAACTATCTTTGTCTTCCAATATCCTCCTCCTTCTCTTCTCCATATTCCATAATTTTTCCCCAAAGAAAATATCACTTTCCCATTCCTCTCCCCTCTTCCTTATCCTCCTCTCTCGAATCCCTCCCCCTCGTTCAATTCCCCAACTTCCTTATCCCCTCATTAATTCCCTCACCTATCATAAAATAATAAAATAGTAAAAAGTTTCATTGTATTTATTTTAATAATTAATTAAATTTAACTTAACAAACTATGACCAATAAAAATCAATTGGGTTGTTACATACACTCACCCTTCAAAATAATTTGTCCCAAATTTAGAGTAATTTACAATAAAAGGGTAATGATACATGATTCATACATCCATATTAGATATATAACATCATCAATTTAAAACAATTATACATACTAGTGTACATGTGCAATGTATGCATGTGTAGCTAGCACATACAAGACTCACACATGTACTAATAACGATAATTATCACACCTAAATTAATTCTTGTATGCGTCCAATCTAATCAACAAGACCATTCATTTCATAAAGGATAGTAAACCATTTAAAATGTTCGCAAAATACCTCAATTATAATAATTTAGCACAAGCAACATTCACTTAGATAATTGTAGTTCAGTTAAGAAAATATAAACACACACACACACAAATACTCTCTCTCTCTCTCTCTCTCTCTCTCTCTCTCTCTCTCTCTATATATATATATATATATATATATTTCAAAAAGAGGAAATCAAGAAATTCTACTATAAGGTGAAAACTCCACACTCTCAACTACTTATAGTCATCCTTCCTCTCTAACCTACTTCCATATTCCATCCCTATCCTTCCTCTGCTAGTCCATCTTGGAGCGTCAACTATATTGACCTAACTCGAGATAGAACATGTAAGGGAAAGTGTCAACTCTCTTGACCAAGCTTCCCCAATAGGCAACTGACAATCATCATCACATGTCTAGGGGAGTGTGAGCTAACATCGTATTCCCATGACTCCAGGTTTCAGAGGATACACAGTGGGAAATGCCTCCACCCCTCCTAATAGAACTAGGGTCAACAACCTATCATGGACATTACAGTGGCACTATGTTGAATTTTTTTTTTTTTTTGGGCCTTTCATTATGAATTTTGTATATATATTTTTTGTTTCATTGGAATTTCTTCACGATATTACACATTATATATATATATATATATATATATATATATATATATATATATATATATATATATATATATATATATATAATACTATTTTCATTTATACATCATTTATATATTATTGCAAAAATAATAACATAACATGTTTCAAAAAAAAGTTTTTTGTACTCTTTAACATTAAATATTTTGTGTATCGCGCGCGCGCGCGCGCGTGTGTGTGTGTGTGTGTGTGTGTGTGTGTGTGAGAGAGAGAGAGAGAGAGAGAGAGAGAGAGAGAGAGAGAATGTCTATTCTTTCAAATTTAATATTTTTTTGAGTAACTCTAAGGTGGACAGGGCGCTCAACAATGAAGTTTTTTATTTTTAGCTACGCATTCTATCCTTTCTATCCTCTTATGGGATGTTTAAGGACTGTAATTAGGGTTTCAAGACATAACATTTAGTCCATAGTAGTGTGGGTAAGCCCTAGGTTTCAATTTTGAAACTGGGCTCTGATACCATATGCAAGGCCTTCTATTTCATGGCCTCAAAATATAATTATCTCCTACTGTAATGATTATTTTATGTAAGAAAGAAATTTTGAAAATATGAAGTAAAATTTGTATTACTGAAAGATATGCAAGTAAGAAGTTTCATTTACAACAATTTAGATTAGAATTTTTCTTTTTGCAAGGAATAAATTGGTAAATAGAAAGAATAATAACAACAACATAAATACAACAATCGGCTAGTAAAATACATACCTTGACCTATAGGTTCTAGTTGATTTAGCCCCTTGCTCCTTTGCTCTTGTTCTTTCCCAAACTGCACAAACCTGAATATTTACCTCCCAGCCAACTAGGAATAACACCTTTGTCTCCCTAGCTCCAGGAATCCTTGTGGTTTCCTGGCCCCCGAGCCCAAATTTCCCAGCAACAACAGTGTATTTGTAAAAGTCCCCCCAAAAAACCATCTTTTCCTTTCAATCTCCTCATCCTTCTCTTCTCCTTCTTCCAGAATTCCCCCCCAAAGAAAAGACCCCTTTCCATGTCCTTATCCCCCTCTCTTGAATCTCTCCCCCTCATTCAATTCCCCAACTGCCTTATCCCCTCATTAATTCCCTCACCTACCATAAAATAATAAAATAGTAAAAAGGTTCATTGTATTTATTTTAATAATTAATTAAATTTAACTTAACAAACTAAGATTAGTAAAAATCAATTGGGTTGTTACATTCTCCAACACCAATGACCTCCTCAAAGTGGCAAAATGTTCCCTAAAGGGGAGACGTCCTCGTAAATTAGGGTTTAATTTGTCCAAAAGATGAAATTTCAAGTGAATTGTTTAATATTATTTTGTTAAGGGGGAAAGAATAGGCTAGTTGACCCCAAATATTGTGTTTTACTCCTTATTTTGTGGACAAGCTATGTTAGCTAAATTTTGTATAAATAGAGATCATAAGATCTCATTTTAAAACATAACTCTCCCTCTTGTGAGAGGCTTGTTTTGAAATTTTCAGCCCCCTTGGCTCTTTTAGATATTGTGCACTTTTTTTTATGGCTATTTTATAAATGGTTGATGGAGGAAGGCCTAGCACTAGCTTTGGATGATGCATTTCTAGCCCTTGTGGTGAATTATCTTAGCATTTCTCTTGATCCTGGTATGGTTTTTACTCTCTTGCTATCATTTTATTCAGGTCAAGTATTGTTATGCTAGGAGCTAGGTGGGAAGTATAAGGGCATACACTCCCACCATAGCCTTCATCATTTTATTTTCTTCATCTCATTGATTAAGGTTTTGCTAAGAGAAGTGGGCATACATCCTCTTAGCTTAAACCCTAGCTTAGAGAAACTTGCCTTGGGGAGTAAAATGGCTTACACCCCCAAGGAGGTAGCTTCTATAAGCTCCTTGTGACTCCATTAACCCAATAGTAAAGGCGCTAGTCATTGTTTTGTTTCATTGGAGAAATAAAATATGGCATCGGGAAACGTGATTTTCAGTCATTTTTACTTCTTGCAAAGTGGATTGTTTTCCTTGTGCCTCAGGCACCTCAAAACCACTAGGGGGTCCCCATCCAGGGGATACTTATCTCTTATGTTAAAAAATTGCATATTCAGCCATTACGGCTGCATAAACCCTAACTTGCTTTAATAACTCTCTTATCAACCATTGGTTTTTGCTCAAAGTTTGCACACTTACTGTCCTTGTCCTAGTGCACTTTTTGGAAAAGTTTGAGGAGATTTCAGTTGTTGGTTTTCTTGTTGTAATACATTGAATGTTACAACCATAAGGATGATATAATTTTCTGTAGACAAGTGTTTACAACAGCCTTATATTTTATGCTAAGAGTATTGGTTTTTCATCTTGAGTTTAGCTAGTCATTTACTAGTTTTTCTCTTGCATTTTCTACTTGATATTTAGCATTTGTTGAGAAGATTATAGTACCTTTTTATTGCTCATATATATTGTTATATATTTCTTTAAATTAGGGACAACACGCTTAACTTACATATCCAACTAACATATACTATTGCAAAGTGTATTTTCTTTTGTCTTGGGCATGTACAATCATCCGGAGAAGTGGTATACCTGTGGGGAAACAATTACTTGACTTACAAGGAATATATTTCCACCTTTAACTCCACTTATAATTGACCTATACTGTCTTTATTTACATCTATATCCATCTCCATCTCAATCTCCCTAGGGTCACCGAGATCGCCTCCCTAGAGTGACCTAGTCATCCTTGAAGTGTGGGACCTACATCGAGGTGACATTGGGTGTAGGATTCCCAAGTTGTAGAACTTGTTCCATGGTTGGGTTTGTATTTTCCCAACCTACAACTTGCACTACAACATTTTTGCGTCATTGTCAGGGAAGATTTTAAATCTTCTTCGTACCATAATGACACTTTGGTAAGCTATCCCAAAGCCTTTCCCTAAGCTTACCTAGTGACTCCGCCCAAGGGACGTTACCTTTCCACCCTCATTGATGATATCATCTTGAAGCTCATATAGCGACTCCACCTTCCCAAAACCCTTATTTTCCCAAACTATTTCCCCATGGGAGGTTCAAGCCTTCTAAGGTTTACCAAAGAAGGCCGCCTCTCAAGTCTCTTGTTGCTAAAACCCTTTTCCATAAATCCCTTCCCCTTGCTCCAATGGCTCTCCATTGGGAAAGAGACCTCTAAAAACCCCTTAACATGGACAATATCGAGGGTTACCCTAACGAAATGCCAACATATGTCAATAAGTGGTTGCCTAAGTTCCCAGGAAACAATGCGGTAACTGTCGAAGAATGCATTTATGTCATGGGCCGAGATATGGACAATGCAGGTATTGATCATGAAGATACAACCATGAGACTATTCGCCTCATCATTGACTGAGGAAGCCCTTGATTGGTTCAAGGGACTCCCTGATAATCATATCATGACCTATGATTCCTTTTTCGCCTTATTTAAAAGCAGATGGTAAAGAAAAGCATATGGTGGGACACTTGCAACTCAGTTCAATCAAATAAAGAAAAAGGAGAATGAAATGGTAAAGGAATTCATTTCAAGATTTGACAGGTTGTACAGTAAAATTCCAATAGATTACCATCCCACAACATCCTTAATTCATCTCCTTTACATGAATGCCTTTGAAGGGAATTTCTAACACATTCTTAAAGATAAAAATCCCATATCATTGGCAGAGGCTAAAGAATTTAGTATCGACATTGAAGGAAATATCCTTGATGAAAAAAGTAGAACCTTTTCAGTACCCTCGTAGCAAGACAAAATCAAGGACTAACATTTCCAACAACAATGTTACTGATCCGATTTCTCTCATGACTCAAAATATAGACCAAATGAATACTCAATTTTTCCAGGTGCAAAATCAACTTATGAACTGTATGACTACAGTGGAAATAAATCAATTTGAACTAGACCTCAGTTTGCAAGACAACAGAGAGATGCGACTGGTTGGAAACCAAGACCTCAACAAGAGGCAAAATCCCCATATAATTTGAAACCTATTGGGACAATTGATGTAGAATCTTGGTGTCTCCCATGCCAAGAACCCCACAGGGAAGATGAATGCCCCCGAAAAGACAAATATTATCCTGACGATATGCAATTCATGATTTGCAGTCTCGACGATGAGAAAGTTACTCAATAGCATATTAATGAAGCCAAAAGGATGGGAGAAAGAGAGGGGAGAATACGGGCCTTAAATAAACTAACAGATGATCAGAAGAAGGAATTAAGGAGGAGGGAAATTCTAACCTACAGAAGAATAAATGCTTCAACCCTTCCATTACAGCTTGATACTCCTCTTCAAACAATAGAAAAGGTGGCTCCACCACCTCCACTATCAGTATGTGAGTTTCTTACTAAGCCAACTCCCACTTATGACATTCAATTAAATATAGAAGTTGTAAACATGTTTGGAAAACTGAATATGACGGTCCCAGTGAAAGAGATGTGTAAGATCTCTTCCATAAAAAAGGAAATTTTGAGGATATTACATGTTCCAACGGAGAAGGAGGATCCTCCCGTCATGTTAAACACCATGTATCTTGATCGGCCAAAGGACAAGAACCCTCCCTTCTATCTCTCATTAGGCATGAATGACCTATGCTTGAACAACTGCATGCTTGATTCAAGGGCCTCAACAAATGTCATATCTTTGAAGGTAATGAAACATCTTGGCTTGAAGAAAACTTGACCTTATGTAAATTTATGTGGTATTGATTCAAGAAGAGTTAAGATCTTGGGAGTATGTGAAGATGTTGACGTATTTTTGATAGGTTTCCCACATATCAACGTCCTCATGGATATATTGGTGATTGATGTCCTTGATGCCTATGGGATTCTCTTGTCAAGGACCTGGTCCTCATCCCTTGGAAGTTTCCTTAGTATGAACCTCACACATGCATATATTCCGATGGGCGATGGCACGTCTGAGATCCTGCATAGCAGGGAAAAGAAATACACACATGTCATGAATTTGAGGGGGGGCAACTATGTCAGTGAACACTACTATGATATACCTCCATGGTTTTTTGAGTATGATCCATCCGAGCTACCTTTTATGTATGAGGAATCCATAGACACACTTCTTCCATGGACAGATCAATACAAAGACAAACTTGCAAAATACCATGGGAAGGAGCCAGGGTCTATCCAAATTTTGAAGAAGGAAGATAAGAAACATGAAGAGATCGTCAAAGATACAGTCCACACAGAGCTTCCATACAATGAGAATACACCTTGCATCGATTTCGATGAAATAAGTCTTGTGTTCATGTGGGACAAAAGAAAGGGAAAACGTAGATATGAACATAAAAATAACAATTCATGTTTTGGCCCTTACATCTTCAAGAAGAAGTCTAAAAAAGAAAGGTACTATCTGAAAACATTAGACAGGAGAAAGATGCCATTACCAGTAGATGGGTCTCTTCTCCGACCTAAAATCTAGGTCACATGACTACTTCAGGGCCCATGCCCTAGGTAATTGGGCAAGTCATCTTGATTCCCTGCATTTGCATCTTGATTGCTCATACTAGTTTAGATGCATTTTATTTTCACTTTACTCTACTTGCATATTGACTTCAAGATTAGTTTAGAATTTTTTGAAAAAATGTAAAAAAATTATTTTTCTAGTTTAGTTGGTTTGGATTTTGATCATATGAGAACAAGGATGAGTAGGAAATCCTGCACTTTATAGTTTGATGTTTCCTTGCAGGAACAAGTCTACCAGGAGATGTTGCAGTTCTCATGCACTCTACAACAAGCAGATGTCCCCAAGTAGGAGAGAAATGTTATCCCCATTTTGTGGATAACTAAGGAGATGTTGTCTCGAGGTCCTCAGGCTGCAGATATGGAGTGTCGAGAGACAACATGGCCAACAATACCCTTTGCACAGATGGAAAACCCACTCACCACCACAGATGGTCACATGTTTACAGATGGAATCCGCCACACCAGTTGGATTTTGGAAGGCAGTGGGCCTTGCTCTGTGAGTTACAAGTCATTATTATGGTGAGCATCATTTAAATATCTAATCCATTTGATGATTTTGTATCTTATCTGGCTCTAGATTTCATGATATGTGCTTGGAAATTATGCTTTTTTCCCTGCTTCACCTTGGTGGTTGGCATTGTGCCCAAGTAAGTGGTATTCTTTGGGAATGGGTTAGCTACTAGGAAATCCCTTAATGATCCATCGTACCATTCCCGACCATACTTACCATTTTCCAGCATTATTCCCCTCCACTTCCTTATCTCTTGGGATTTTAGGGTGAATTGACCCAAGAAGGGGTTGTCCCTCATTCTATGGGAAGAAGGGGATAAAGGCCCATAGGGGTTGGTGTTGGGTAAAATATAAAATCCTTATATAAACCTTCTATATTTTTTGCCCATGGATCACCCAATAAATCAATAAAATGCTTATCTTTGAATAAAAGGGGACCCACAATGTAATAAAAAATGTTTAAAAGGTCAATTGAAGGATGTGAGGTCTCATCACGAGCTGACCTATCACGTCCATGTATATCTAGTGGTATGGCATTGTCATCGTCCGATCACCAAACCAGGAGAGTGACTCTCAGTTGCATGGCTGAGAGAAGGGGGGTCTCATCACGAGCCAACCTTCTCATTTCCATTAGGTATTTGTGGGTGACATTTCCACCACCTGGTCAACATGCCAGAGCAGTGACCTTTAGTCTCTCCTTATGCTATTATGAAAGAAAATATAAAGAAAGAAAGATAAAAGGAAAATGATGGGCTTGGAAAAAGTGCATTGCGAACGAAGGTACCACACACCCTCTACAAAGGCACCCATGAATGAGACACTACAACCCCTTGCATGTCATGATCCCTATGCCCATTGAGTCTTGACCCCTTCTACCTCATGCAATTTACATGGCTTAGAGAGGGACCTCCTGGAATCTCTCCTTGATCTAGGGAAATATCTACCTAATAGGACACCTCGTCAACCCTCCCATACTTAATCTTGACAAGTTGCATCGTGTCTTTGAGATATCAATTATTTGATATGGTGATCTTTGATGTACATGATTATATGGATTACTTATAGATTGGATCAACTTATCATGATTTTATGAATTGAGATCCTTGGAGGGCATGTTCGTTTGTCTTTGCAGGACCTAGCTGGTGGATAGTTTTGGGAGAACAAGTATAGCTTGGGCTTCCATGGGGCTACAAGCCCACACATTGGATGTCAGGGCCCACATGCTAAATAAGAGAGATCAAACTTGGATGGCCTTGATGATGACTTGGACAAACTATCCCAACCCTACTTGCCAAATGATTTTCCTAGGAGGGGCAACACGTTCCATTTTTTAGCTCGACATCATGATATTGGGGGGCTATGGCATGGTGGTGAGGTGCCATTCTTTGACACATGGACGTTTGAGGAGGAGAAGAGTCTCCACCATTATATGAGTTCCTATATGCTTGACACATGGACTTTGGTGGCCCTTCCATGCTTCTCCAACACCAACGACCTTCTCAAAGTGGCAAAATGTCCCCTAAAGGGGTCATAACATCCTCCTAAATTAGGGTTTAATTTCTGAAAAAAGATGAAATTTTAAGTGAATTGTTTAATATTATTTTGTTAAGGGGGGAAGTTTAGGGTTGTGGACCCCTAATCTTGTGTTTTAATCCTTATTTTGTGGACAAGTTATGTTAGCTAAAATTTGTATAAATAGAGATCATAAGATCTCATTTTAATACATAACTCTTCCTCTTGTGAGAGGTTTGGTATGAAATTTTCAGCCCCCTTGGCTCTTTTAGCTCTTGTGCACTTTTTGTATGGCTATTTTATGAATGTTTGATGGAGGAAGGCCTAGCGCTAGCTTTGGATGATGCATTTCTAGCCCTTGTGGTGAATTTTCTTAACATTTCTCTTGATCTTGGTATGATTTTTACTCTCTTGCTATCATTTTATTCAATTCAAGTATTGTTATGATAGGATCTAGGTGGGAAGTATAAGGGCATACACCCCCACCATAGCCTTCATCATTTTATTTGCTTCATCTCATTGATTAAGATTTTGCTAAGAGAAGTATAAGGGCATACACCCTCTTAGCTTAAACCCTAGCTTAGATAAACTTGCCTTAGGGAGTAAAAGGGATTACACCCCCAAGGAGGTAGCTTCTCTAAGGTCCTTGTGAATCCATTAACCCAATAGTAAAGGCACTAGTCATTGATTTGTTGCCTTGGAGAAATAAAATATTGCATTGGGAAACGTGATTTTCAGTCATTTTTACTTCTTGCAAAGTGGATTGTTTTCCTTGTGCCTTGGGAACCTCACAACCACTAGGGAATCCCCATCCAGGGGCTACTTATTTCTTTTGTTAAAAAATTGCAACTTCAGCCATTAGGGCTGCAGAAACCCTAACTTATTTGCTTTAATAACTCTCTTATCAACCATTGGTTTTTGCTCAAAGTTTGCACACTTACTCTCCTTATCCTAATGCACTTTTTGGCAAAGTTTTAGGAGATTTCAGTGGCTGATTTTATTTTTGTAATGCATTGAATGTTGCACCCATAAGTCTGATATAATTTGTTGCAGACAAGTGTTTACAACAACCTTATCTTTTATGCTAAGAGTATTGTTTTTTCATCTTGAGTTTAGCTAGTCATTTACTAGTTTTTCTTTTGCATTTTCTACTTGATCTTTAGAATTTATTGAGCATCTTATAGTACCTTTTTCTTCCTGATATATATTTTTATCTGTTTCTGCAAATTAGGGAAATCAATATTAACTTGTTGATCCAACTAACATATACTATTGCAAAGTGTCTTTTATTATGTCTCGGGAAGATACAATCATCCAGAGAAGTGTTATGCATGTGCGACAACAATTACTTGACTTACAAGACATCTCTTTCCGTATTTCACTCCACTTAGACTTGACCTATAGGGGATTTATTTCCATCCATATCCATCTCCATCTCAATCCCCTTAGGGTCACCGGGATCTCCTCCCTAGAGTGACCTAGTCACCCTTGAAGTGTGGGGCCTACATCGAGGTGACATTGGATGTAGGATTCCCAAGTTGTAGCACTTGTTTTGTGGTTGGATTGAGATTTTTCCAACCTACAACTTGCGCTATAACATGGCTAATGCACATACCTTTATAAGTTGGCAATTGTCTTCCCAACACTAAAATGTATTGCAACCTTGGAGGTGTGAGACTCTTTGATAAAATCCAATGTTTCACCTTTAGGGAGATAGAGATTTTCTAGGTTGTATAGAAACCTATTATGGAGATTATATTCAGTGTTATCATCACCTTCTTCTACATGAATTTGGCCTTGTAACTACTAAAATAGCTTTTTAAAGTCCTCATCCTGTATGTATGCTTCTTTGCATGAATCATGAGTAAAATGATCAATGTGCATAAGAGTTCAAAAAGATGTAATATTGGATGTGGGTGGATTTGAAGGCATGTCTACAAACTTATTAGTGTTTCCCTTATTATATTTGATGACTAGATGAAACTGTTGCAAAAACCCCATCCACTTGCATCATCTGGCTTGTTAAATCTTATTTTAGGCTTGAAAATAATATAGTGGATGGTGATCAACGTGGATAATGGTTTCCTTACCCGTCGGATAGTTCTTCCACTTATTAAAAAATTGAACTAGGGCATAGAGTTCCTTATCATATGTAGGGTAGTTTAGGACTCCCCCATGAAACATTTCAGAATGAAATCATATTGGATTACCTCTCTGCATCAAGACTGCTCCCATAGCATATCGAATTGCATCCATCTCCACTTAAAAATGATTTTTCAATTTAAGAAATGAAAGAAATGGTGCTTGATTGATCTTCCATTTCAGCTCATCAAAATCTTTATGTTGATTCTTTCCCAACTAGAAACTCTTACCACTAGCTATTATGGTATGGAGTGGTGCAACTACTGTTAAAAATGATGCTATAAAATTCCATAGGCACTGCATTTCCTCCAAACATTTCCTAACTTTAGTGACATTAGTAGAAACTAGCCACTTGAGGATGGCCTCAATCTTCACAGGTTCTATCTTACGTTCCCATCCACTAGTCACATGCCCTAAATACACCAATGGATGCTAAGAAAACTCACATTTCTTAAGGTTGGAAAACAACTAATTCTTTTTCAAAGTATATAACACTTGCATGAGATGTTTGATGTGCTCTTTCTTGGTAGTTATATAAACCAATTTGTCATCCAAATACACTATTACAAATCAATCTAAATAGGGATGAAAAACATCATCCATCAATCACATAAATGTAGTTGGTGCATTACATAAACCAAAAGGCATGATCAATCATTCATACAGAGATTGTGTTTCCTTGAAGGTGATCTTCTAGATGTCTTCTTCTTTAATGCATACTCGGTGGTATCTCAATTTGAGATCCAACATGGAGAATTACTTGGAATTATGTAACTAATTGAACAAATCATTGATCCTAGGTAGAGCATACCAATTCTTGAGTGTGATTTTGTTCAAATATCTGTAGTCAATACATATTTTTCGAGTCCCATCCTTATTGGTTACTATGATGATAGGCGACCCACAAGGTGAGGAGATTGGTTGAATTACTCCCTTCTCTAGTAGCTATTGCAACTAATTATTCACTTCATCTAGTTCCATAATATATTGTCTATACAACCCAATATTTGGTAATGGGGAGTTAGGAAACAACTATATCTCATGCTCCACTTCCCTCTTAGGTGGTAACCCTTTAGGATCCTAGAAAACTCCTTTGTATGCCTACAAAAACTCCTCTAGTTGATGTTTGTTCTCTTTGGTACATACCTCTCGGGATTATTTTACTCTTATTAATTCATCCCCTCACTGATTCTCACTTAAGAAAAAAATACAAATTTTCTACTAGAACAAATCAATTTTTTGGCTTGGTTAGCATTTACCATAGAGATCTTTGATTTACCTTTGTGTGCATTGATTTTGAAATTATTTTCATCCTAGATTAGGCAGTAATGGTTTTCTCTCCTCATGAAAATTACATACCTCATATACATGTAGGGGATTCCAAACAATACAACACACACATCAAAGGGTACTCCATCTAACTCCACTTCATCAATAGAATATACTCTTATAGAAAAAAATGATCTTACAATGTTTAGTGACCTTGGGCTCTACATTCTTATTTAGCCATCCCAATGGATATGCTATAGGATGACCGTGCACTTTTAATCCAAGATTTCTCACCATATCGTTCATTATGAGGTTGGCCTATGAACTAGAATTGAATAGAGCATTCACCTTGGTCTTTTTGACCTGGAACTTAAAATGGAGGATTTTTGTCATCTCCTTCTCTTCCCTATGATGAATACTAATCATATTCACCTCCTTCTGAACTAAAATGCAAACAATATTCTCATCGACAATTAATTTTCTCTCTATTAGGTTGCTCGAATCCATGCCAAGTAGGTACTTCTTCTTGGCATCATTCTTACGGTTATTTGGATTATTCTCTAGATGTAGCTTCCAAAATGTATCTTCAATGTGACCATCAATATTACAATGGTTGTAGTAGTTGTTTGGATCCTTGCATTGATGTGTAGTGGCTATCATTTTCTTATATTTTCCTTTCCACTTCTTCTTCCCCTCATTGGAAGCATCTTGGCGGTCTTTCTATTTAGAACCACTTGGCTATCCTTTCTTATGGCCTATATTCTCCAGGTATTTTTCTTGCAACCAGGTCTCATCAAGGGTCCTAGGTTTGAAGAACATCACATGTTTCCTTATATGGATATGTATACCCCCTATATATACCCAACATAATCACCTTTTTCTTGAACTTAGTGGTGTACTCTTGCACACTCTGCCCTTGCCTCTACCTGAAGTGATGCCAATGGATCCATTGGTCCTCTACATACCGAATAGGGTAGAACTAGGACTTGTTTATGGTTTTAACCACCTCCCACTTAGTTACTAGTGGATCAACCTTCAACCTAAGAGTTCCTTTGTGGATTTCCCACTAGGTTAGTGCATGATCCTCCAGTTTCAGTGGGGAAAATAAAAATTTATGTTATTTGTCTATATTATGGACATGGAAATACACTTCTAACTATTGCATCCAATGATTCAACTTAACAACATCAATATCTCCTTGATAGGGTTAGATGTCCACTTTCTCTTCCATTGTAAATAGATGTAATGGAGGAGTGATGTCACTATAACTTGGTTTCTCTTTCTCAAGCTCTTTTTTTTACTCTTTTTTTGGGTCTTCACTATCTCCTAATTTCTTATCTGATCCAACTTCTGATTTAGAGCCACCAACCTCCTTGAAAGATCCCAACTTTTTTGGTAGATCCTCCATGAGGAGGGCCATGTTTAGTGACTTGTTCTTCAAGCCTTGAAAATCTCTCTTTTGTTGCATCTCGACGGTTGTTATGAGTCGACTCATCCACCATGGCTAGGGTTCAACGACTTCCTTCTTAAGCCAATTCTTGGATCCTACTACTTCCCATGGAAACCCGAAAGAAGCCTTCCTCTTATATCAATATGATCTATAAACTATCATGGATATTTCACTATAATATTTCTTCACAAGAGATCTTACAATATTTTGAAATCTTTTATTATGTAATTTATTTCCTTAGATCCCAAATTTATTATTACTAGATTAATGCTCAAATTTATGAAATAACTGAAATTGAAATGAAATAACAAGCAAATGAACACACCAATAACACAAATGAACACAAGATGTGACCTGGGAAACATGATATGGGAGAAAATACGTCTAGAAGGTGAGGCCAACACTCTGCTATCTTTTCTTTAGTTATGAAAACACAAATACAAAGAAATGGGAAATCACTATGGAGTTTCCTTTGACAATTTGGCCTAAATGGATGCTATAGAATTTTATTTCCCATTTATTATGCTCTCAAATCCCACTCCTAGATGCTCTACTCAACTATTGAACTTGTACAATACTAAAAGAATGGAACCACCCCCTCTTCCTAGCAGCTTAGTATTTGAAATAGCTTGATAGTTATCTAGGGTTAGGGTTTTTACATGCCTCAACCCTCAATTATTGTTAATATTCCATACTTTTCAAAATATTCTTTAAATTCCACATGTGACTAGCCTCACAATGTTAGTAACGGGGTTGATGTGGCATCCACTTGGTACCATGGTGGTTAACTTGCGGGAGGCATAACTTCCACATAGAAACTTCAATTGAGGTGATTTTCTCAATGTTAGATATCTCTTAGTGTGTAGAACAATGTTGAGAGACTAGATCCATGCTCATAAAGTTTTGACCCTAAATAGTTCCATTTGATGCCTCAAAATGACTCTGGAAGGTTCGAGACCCCAAATCTCCAAACTGGGACTTGCCACTAAAATGGTCCCTACAAGATAATTCCTCCAAATTTACCACCCTAAAAGTACCAATATAGATGGAAAATTATATAATGATCCATTCCGGATCAGTCATCCACTAGGAATAAGGTTGTTCCAAGATCCTCTTCAACTCAATATTGTTCTCACAATGACAATTGTGCCAATGTTGCAATCTTTCAGATTACACATGCATTTAAAAAAGGACTACATTGCAACAAATATAAAATACATATGTGAATACTCAAAAGAGTTGTGTGGGAAGGATATCCAACCAAGTTCTTATTCCTTCTTCAAGAGTATTTATACAATTAAGAGATGGTTGGAGTGGTTGTACCCTTCCATCTAACTATTCATTTAGGATCTCTTACACACTTGTCATTTACCATTTACATTTACATATATATTCATATAATTAGGCTTATTTTCGTATTACATTGCATGATGAATTTACATAGGCCTAAGAGGCCCTCCAACAAATGTGAATTCTTAAGAACTCATGGATATGTTAAGTGGTGAGGTGACCAATGATACCATGCTTAAAAAATAATGTCAAAAGACTTGTAATTGGATTTCTTTCCAAAGAAATTTGAATTTCCTACCCAAAATAATAAAATCTTAAATTTTAAATTTTATTACACTTTAATCAAAGTTTAAAATTTTCCTACACTATGCTGAATTATTTTAATTAATAATTGAAATTATTAATTAATTAATCAATAATACATTTCTTAATACTAATTAATTATACATTAGATAAATGAAATGTGTATCAAACAAGAGATCACTTTAAACACCAAACATTACTATAGGGCCTTATGATGGGCCTTCATAGTGGAGTGATGGAAAGTGAACAATGATTTGATTTTATCACTTTAAACACCAAGAGATCACTTTAAACACCAAGCATTACTATAGGGCCTTATGATGGGCCTTCATAGTGGGGTGATGGAAAGTGAACAATGATTTGATTTGATTGATAAAGGCCCTGCAATGATGCCACAAAAGAATCCACTTTCATTTGCACTAAGAATCCACTTTCGTTTGCACTAAGAGTGATTGGAACCAAATTATTATTTGGTTTGTACCACTCTAAGGAGTTTTCCATGGACAACACTAAGGGTTATTAAAAAAAATGATTATTGATTATTTAGTTGATTAAAGGGTTTTGAGAAACCTGCAAAATAATCTATTTCATAAAAAGGATATGTTGAGGTAATTGGTTTATTCTATATTTCATAATTGAAATTTATTGGAGAAGACTCTAATGACCATAAATAAAATCAAATGACTATTTTTTTTTTCATTCCAAATAAATCAAATGACCATTTTTTTTTCATTCCAAAGGTCCATTTAAGACCCTAAAGAAGAGTCCATCATGTACAATGCCATTGATGGTGATAAAAATCAAATAATAAAACTGGTTTTAATCATTCCAAAGGCATATATAGGACTCCACAAAAGCTCCCACTATGGAGTACATTAAGGTGATTGGAACCAATATCTTGTTTGGCTTTAATATCCAGAAATATCCATAGTTAAATAGTCCAAGGAAACTCTTAAGATAGGGTTCCACAAAAGCTCCCACTATGGAGTACATTAAGGTGATTGGAACCAATATCTTGGTTGGCTTTAATATCCAGAAATATCCATAGTTAAATAGTCCAAGGAAACTCTTAAGATAGGGTTTTATAATGTGATAGTATTATTGTGTTACGATAGGAAGGTTAAGGCCAAATGTATTGGCCATACTATGACATTTACCATTTCTAGTTAATGGAGTGCTCACACAACCAAGAGACTATGAATCTCCAAGCCTGCTTTTAAAGGAAGTAAGGGGTCGTTAATATGGTCACCTTGCTATGAGAGTCAACCATTTCGGTAATCATGCGATGAGTTATCACTCAAGTAGTTAGTCAAAATGGTGCCAATGAAGGCTTCAAGGAAGCCTATAGATTATTTAGTTGTCACACTCCTTCCATGTTAGCTAGATCATCCCTCTTTATGATTTTTCCGATTGATTAAGGATTATGAATATGTTTTTGCATGTGATTGTTTGAAACAATTAACTACCTTTTATGGTGTCCATCCCAACTTAAAATATGATTAAGGCACATGGAAAGGAGGTTTGAGAGCCTTATGGGTGGAATTTCAAGTCTCTACAAAGGTTAACTAAGGGTTTCTTTGAATTTACTTTTTTAATAACTAAGGGTTTCTTTGAATTTACTTTTCTAATGAAGTGATTTCCTTTGGTCTATTGATACGTCATAATACATTGGGTATCCTCACATAATGGAATGAATAGTTTCTGGTTAACTAAGGTTCCACCTTTACTTTCTAATATGGTTATAGTTCCTTAGGTTTCCCATTTAATAATAGACTTTTATTATGTGTCTCTGTGTCAACTAGCAAGTTTATTTATCATGAACGTTTTGGAAATGTGTTATATTATTTGCATGACTATTTCCACACGTTTTTCGTATGCATCAGGAGTTTGGTTAGGATCCCATTGTTTGGGGGTTTAGGGGCATGGCCCCCAACAAAAAAAATTAGGCTATTTTTGGTCTTCTTTTTGGCCTGTTTTGTGTTTTTTGGCCCATTGTAATCTAATCTGAGTTAAGGGATTGTGGTTTTGATCTAATTCAAGTTATTGGATTAGATTTTTGGATGTTTTGGAATACCTAAAATATTGTATTAAGTATAGTCAAGTTCATACAATGAAGAAGATAGAGGTGCATCTCTAAGGTTTGTTGGTTTTCCCAGTTAAGGGTTTCTAGGGTAAATCTTTGTGTATTTTGTGTGTGCCATTATTGTTCTTTCTATTTTTATTAAGAATATGTATTCATTGTTTCACTTTAAAACATGGATCTTTAACCCATGTCCCCAAGAAAGGGTTTTTCTTAAAATGGGCATCTCTAAGGACCTAGAATAATACATATATCTAGGGTGGAGGGAGATTCATCCATCATCCAATGTAGTACATCAATACCCACAACACTTATTTAAGGTGTCAAAGTATACATCATAGGATTAAGGATTACTCTAGTTGGTGATATTTGTAATATAATTGATGGTGTTCAAAGTTAGGCCCATTATTCCTAGCCCCAAGAAGATAAGAAAGGAAGATTAAAGGTTGTGAATAAGAGGAAATATCCTTCATCTCAACAACTATAATTGACCTCTTAGTCTAGCCCTGACTTGACTCAAAATAATATTATGAGCCCTAAGGTTTTATAGATCTAGTTGAAATTTTCCATATCGCTAACCCTAGGGGGTGGGGGTCATAGGTCCTAATCTATACTCTCATGTTTGGATGAATCCTAGCAATCACTTGGTGTTGAAGAATATTGGGTTTTTATATTTTTTGCAGTGAAAATATATTCGAGGTGGATTGACTGATAGTCGAAGTTGAAGGAATCGACAACAAGTCAAAGGTCAAGGTGGTTCGATTGGGTATAGTCAAAGTCAAATACATTGAAAATAAGTCGAAGGTCGAGGTGGTTCAACTAGGTAAATTTGAATTCGAAGAAATAAACCATAAGTCAAAGAGGTAAATTGACAATAGGTCGACAAGCATGCGTGTGGCAACCGACAGAAGACCGAATGAAGGTTGAATGGTAGTTGACTGACAATCCAACTTGGTAGTTGACCGTAACAAAATCCTGAGATTCGTGGGATTTGTATCCTATGATATGCGTGGATCTGTAAC
>ML807354.1:60430-119757 GCA_009831015.1 Picea engelmannii
TGTTTCAGTGCCTTCACTTGGTAAATCTCTGTATTATGTCTCCTTGATAGATGATTTTTCCAGGAAGACATGGATATATTTCTTGAAGAAGAAAGAAGAGGTTTTAGATAAATTCAAAGAGTTTAAATATCTTGTAGAAAACCAGACAGAAAATAAGATTAAGATGTCGAGAATTGGAAACGATGGTGAATTATGTGGAAAGGAATTTGATCATTTCTACAAGTAGTGTGGAATAACATGCCAAAATACCACACCATATACCCCACATCAAAATGGAGTTGCTGAGAGAATGAACAAAATATTGATGGACAAGGTAAGGAGCACACTTAGTGGTGTTGGGCTTGCACAAGAATTTTGAGCAGAGGCAACCAACACTGCAAAATGTCTACTAAATATGTCTCCTTCGTCGACATTAGTTGACATGACTCCACATGAGGTATGGTATGGTAAGAAGCCTTCGTTCTCACATATCAAAGTATTTGGCTGTGATGCATTTGTGCATTTTCCCAAGGAAAAGAGGAGCAAGCTAGACAAGAAGGTACTCAAGTGTATTTTCATTGGATACAAAGAAGGACTGAAAGGATATAAGCTATGGGATCCTACATCAAGGAAAAAAATGTACAATCAAGATGTGGTCTTCAAAGAAGTAGGAAGGAAGTATAAGCCTGAATAAATTGTTCAAAAAAGGAATAATCCAGAGAAGGTGTGGTTTGAACTAAGGAACAAAGAAGATGATTCGGATGAGTAGACTAAATCAAAATAAGAGGTGGAACAACTGACCTCGGTTGTAAGGAGGTCATACCAGTCGAAAGTTATAGTCTTCCTGACTTGTGTTTCACATTTGTTTTAACTACCACTGACGATGACCCCAAGTTGTTCGGGGAAGAAGTTGACTCAGTAGAGGGAAACATATGGAAGGACACCATGGTCGAAGAGATGGAATCCTTGCACAAGAATGAGACATGGGACTTACGTCAATTACCCAATGGAATAAATCATGTCAGTAGCAAATGGGTATTCAAGAAGAATATGAACACAACATTTCAAGTCGAGAAATTCAAAGCTCGATTGGTAGTGAAAGGATATTCCCAAGTCGAAGGAGTCAACTTCGGTGATATTTTTTCTCCTGTTACAAAACTAACCTCCATTAGAGTATTAATGTCTCTAGCTGCAAAATTTGATTTAGAAATAGAACAGATGGATGTAAAGACAATGTTCCTACATAGGGACCTGGAAGAAGAAATATACATGAAACAACTTGAAGTATTTGTAGTAAAGGGAAAGAAAGTTTTGGTGTGAAAACTAAAAAGATCCCTTTATGGTCTAAATCAATCACCAAGGATGTGGTACCAAACGTTCAACACATACATCCTTAGTTTTGGGTTTGTGAGAAGAAAAAATGATCACTACATATATTCCAAAGAATAAGGTGGGTGTTTCATATATGTAGCATTGTATGTCGACGACATGTTGTTGATTGGAAACAAACTGAACACAATAAATGAGGTGAAGAAGTAGCCATCCTCCAAATTCGACATGAAATATCTCGATGCAACGAACTTCATTTTGGTAATGGAGATCAAGAGAGATAGAGAAACTAGAAAGCTCTAGTTGAACCAGAAGAAGTATATTGAAATAGTCTTGAAACATTTCAACATGCAGGATTACAAACCTGTGAGGGTGCCAATTCCTGTGGAAGCTGGTCTAATTGTTGAATAGTGTCCAAGGACACATGAGGAAATATAGGACATGGAATCGTTCCCTATGCAAGTGTTGTTGGTAGTCTAATGTATGCGATGGTTTGCACTTGACCATACATTTCCCATGCAGTGGGAGTGTTGAGTAAATACATATCGACATTTGGGAAGGAGCAGTGGACAATTTCCAAGAGAGTATTCAAGTATTTGTGTGGCACAAAATATTATGCTATATGCTGCCAAGGAAAATATGAAGATGACATGAAGAAAATTTAATGGATTTGTTGGCACTGACTAGGCTGGAGATCTATATTGATGAAGGTCAACCAATGGATATGTGTTCAAGATGTTCGGTGGAGCAATCTGCTAGATGAGTAAGTGACAGGTGGTTGTAGCCTTATCAACAACATAAGCTAAATACATGGTAGACACTCATGGAAGTAAAGAATCAGTATGGATACAAAGGCTATGTTCATAAATCGGGTTTGAGTAGAAAGCTATGAAGATAAGTTGCAACAATCAAAGTGCAATATTCTTGGAAAAGACCCCAACTTATCATTCCAAGACTAAGCACATTGATGTACAATACCATTTCATGAGAGACATGGTGGAAAGAAACAAGTTTCTTTTGGAGAAAGTAGACACGTTGGAAAACATAACAGACTCTTTGACCAAGACTGTGAGTGTTATGAAGTTCTCTTGGTGCAGAGAGGCAATGGGAATTTCTTCCCTGGGTCTATGAACGAGAGTTTAGAGATCTCCCATTTCAAAAAATAAAACAATAAGTGGGAGAATGTTGGGTTGTTATATTCTTTGCAGTGAAAATATAGTCGAGGTGGATCGATTGACATACAAAGTCAAAGGAATCGACAACAAGTCGAAGGTCGAGGTGGTTCAATTGGGTAAATTCAAATTCGAAGACATCGACCACAAGTCAAAGGTCAAGGTGGTTCAACTGGGTAAATTCAAAGTCGAAGAAATCGACAACAAGTCGAAGAGGTCAACCGACAAGAGATCGATAGCAAGGTGTGTGGCAACTGACTAAAGACCGAATGGAGGCTGATTGGTAGTCAACTAGAAATCCGACTTGGTAGTCGACTGTAACAAAATCCTAGATTTGTAGCCAATGATCTGCGTGGATATGTAACCATATTTGTGAACATTTTCTTTAGGTTTTTTCCTACTGTAAAGCATATAAAGAAGGTGTGTTTGAATGCTGAAAAGGATAATAGCTAATCAATAACCGTAGAGGTTGTTGTTCATGCAGATGTAAGTCGAATTGGATATAGGGTTGTTCTTGTGTAAAACAAGAAGGTATGATGTCAATTGTGTCTTAGGTGTAGACCAAGGTTAGGCATGTAACCTTTTATTCTGAATGAATAATACAACAAGAGAGAAGAACGCTAAAGGAATGATGGTTTTCCCATTTGGGTTTCCAGGGTAAAATATCTATGTACTGTGCATTTTCTTTGTCATTTACTTTCTTGTTTAAATCTTTCTTCCTCTCTTCTGTTGGGTTTAGTGTGGAAGCATTCCTCATTTCCTAACAAAGAATACCAAAGATATAATAGGATCATTTTGTGTCCTATTTCTTGTACCCTTACTTTATCCTTTTTTTTGTTATAGTAAATTGGATATGTAAAATAGGATGCAACAAGAAAACATCATTTTTGTGTGTCCTCTTGCATCCCAACATATTCCTATTGTGCGTGCTCAGAGGTACTTTAAAATATTATAAACATCTTGTTAGAATTGTTTTCCTCCTCTTAGATCCCATTTATCATCTTCTTAGCATCCCCATGGGTCAGTTTAGAAAATTATTAGTGTCCTCCAGGTTTCTTTTATGTCCTTTGACCATCCGTTAAACACTCTTTGTGCATTTTCTTTGCATCATTTGAGAATCCTTAGAGGCATGTTGCATCCTCTTAGCATCCCAAAAGTGCACTCTAAGCATCTCCATTGAGTCCTTTAAGATTCCTCTTAGCATCCTCAAGGGTCTATTTGTCACCCTCTTAACATCCCCAAGGTATTTTTAACATTGGTTTAGCATTATATTTAGTGCCTATTTAGTGTTCCTTTAGTCTCCTAAGTATCACTTTAGCATCTTATGTGAATCTTGATAACATCTATTGGCATTCAAATGGTGTTAATTTTTGTCACTTTCTACTTCTATTTTAGAGTCCTTGTTCAATTGTTTTAGGAATTCTAATCTCATTGAGTTTGAGTAAGGTTGTTTCCATGTTGTTTCTATCATATTCCTCTTTTGATAATGTGGTCACGTTTTTATACTATAGCCTCCTGTTGAGGCCACAACACCCCCCCTCCTTTACTTTTGATTTTACAAACGAAAGGAAAGGCCCCCCCTACTAAACTTTGAACTCTAATTCCCAATCCTCTATTGCTTGATCCTAATGTTAATTATTTATCTACCTTGACAGAGTTGGGGGTTTGATATTAATTTATGGTTGTCTTGAATGAGTTTATTTTTGAAGATTTTCTGAATGGATAACTTAAATTTTTCATCCTCTTGCTTACATGTTGTGCTTAATGTCTTCATATTTATTCACTCATGTCTTGATCATACTCTTCAGTCACAAAATAACTAATCCTTATTTTGATTCTGAGACTCGACACATGAATTTTTTAAGACACTTATCTACAATCACCAATGATTATCTTTGAACAAACCCAATACTCATTTATAAGTTTGTTGAAGGCAGGGAATGTAGTGTTTATAGTATAATGGAAAGTGTCTTCTTACTCACATAATTGATCTCATATTTTCTGTGGATGTAGGAGAAGGTTCGCAGGATCAATTCATTTACATGACCGCTCCAGCCTTGAAATGCACGTGGGAAATCCCTTGATCTTCTTCTGATTTCCTAGACTTATCTCTATTTAGATCTAGTCTATCATTTCAAGCCAACAATCAACATTTAAGAATAAAGAATTAAACCTTGTATTTCCCAAACCTCAACCAATTTTGTTTTTTATCACCATTGCATTGATGATGCCATAAACTTGATATTTATTTGGAACTTTGATCCTTACCAGCATCTCCCTCAATCGAAAGAAGATTCACCTTTTCTTACTACTGCCTCGAGGTTGGAAGCTCACAAGGCTATCAAATCCACCTTTCCCACAATCCTATGTCAAGAGCTCATAAGATTTACTCTATCGAGAATCCTCGTTCAGAGTGTTGAACATGCATTGTTGGATGTATAGGTTGACCTGGGTTCTACTTTAGTTCTCCAACAAAACCCTTTTCACCTTCGGCCCTTCTGGTAAACCAGAAGGCTACACCGCACACAGAATGCACAACGCAGTCTCACCCGAGATGGTTAATGGGTCACTACAGGATGCAGATGTATATAGTCATGGAAGGGATTGGGGATGTTCTTTTGACCAATGTTCTTCTATTTATCATGCATTCTTATCATACCATTCATCAAATCTATCATTTTATCAATTAAACAACATTCATTAGTGCGCAATGTAAATAAACCCAAATAGATGCATTCATCTAACCATTCATTCATTATAAAGAATGTAATAAAAACACATCACACATAAGGAAACCATTTTACCGTGGTTCACCCCCCTAGGCTATGTCCACAAAGATCGTCTGTTTATTTCTTATTCTCCATCAAAATAGTCATGCACCGTGCACACTACATCAAAAGTTATGCATGATGCATGTGAGACTGACCAACATCGCACCAAGCTCCACAACTTACGACCTAACCCTCAATTACATCTCAACATTGACTCCCTCTGAGCTTTGCAAATCTCAACAATACAAAACCTCAAACTCAAAAAGGACTCTCCAAAAGTAAGTTCTTCTCTCTCAAAAAGGACACCAAAGTTAATGATGATGATTTGATATCTCCTATATACCTCATACATATTCTATCTATACTACAAAAAGTGGGTAAAAAACCTTACATTGACAAAAATGTTAACCCTATGTGGAGTCCACTTTCCCACATTCCAATTTCCTTCCGCGTGGTTGGTCTTCATCCTTTCTTTGACTTCATTCTTTCGCAGCGTGCTAATTCCTTTTTCCTTTGTCACACTTTATCTTTCTTCTTTTCTGGTGCTCACTTATTCCTTCGGTCCATTCTACGCTTAACTCCCGAAAACGCATGCTCCAACAGCCCCCCAACACTAACATCTAGTGCATGAAAATTCTTTTCCAAATATGTCACTTTCTCCTTTTCCTACGCACTCTTTTTTTCCAGTATCTCCACATCTTGCACTATCATGTCCTCTTTCAACACTTCCCTACTTTCTGTATGTGCATGTCCTAGTCTTCCTTTCTCTGTTTGTAGTTCTTCTATCATTCTTTCGGCCTCTTGCTACAATGGATCCAATTGAGCCTGCCTTGCTTGTTTTTATCCTTGTATTGCCTTCATTTCTTCTTGCAAGTTCTTCATTTCCTGCGCACTCTTCATCCTTTCCAGGATGGCCATTGCTTTTTCCTTTGTTTTAAAGCATGTACTTTTGTGGTCACCTTTTCTTGTCTTTGATCCAGTTGTTGTATCCTCTCATCTTTTTCCAGGCTGGTCCAAATGTGTGTAGTCCTGTCATACAGTTCCACAACTTCTTTTACTTCCTGCACTATCTTATCTATGTGTGCAATAGCCTCTTGTTCTCTTATTTCCCTCACTTATGGGGGTGTTCTTGGAGTCAGTGTTTCTATGAAATTTGTTATCTCCTGCATATATCTATCCATTGTCTCCACAATCTTTTGTATCTTTTCTTTTGTTGTGACCTCCAGTTGCTGCGCGTAGTCTAGTTTGTTGTTGTATACTTCTGCAAGTTTCTTCTATAGTTTTTATGTGTTGTTTCTCCTCCTCCTTGTGCAATTTTATTTTCTCACGAGTTACTTGCAATATATCCTTAACCTCCTTGTTGATCTCTAGGTTGGTGGCATCCTCCCTAGCTTTAAACTGGACCTCTTGCATCACACTCACCTGTAACCCATATAATTCCTTTATGGGTATGTGTGCCAGAACCAACTCTAGATGTTCTATGTCCTTCACCTATTTTTGCGTTATGTTCTCGTCTACTTCCAACATTTCCTCCATATCATAAATCCATGCAGAAGACCTTGGTAGCAATCCCATTGAAATCACTATTATCTACGTCATAAAACCTTGCATAAACTCAAAATAGTAATCTTTATGACAACAATGACCTTAACCTCCTCTGCACGTCGAAGCCTTAGTGAATTATTGTATCATCATTGGGTTCCTCACCCCATGAAATATCCATGATCCATTGTTGCAGATGTGTAACATATAATCAATCAATCCTTCCACATTAAAAAAAATAATAATAAAATAAAATAAATAATCTCTGTCAAAAACCTTATTTGGGTTTGGTTCATTTACAGAAACCAACACTGAAAAATTTAATCTCTTCCATCAACCTGATTTGGGTCTAGTTCACATACACAGAAAAATCTAATATCTCTCATTTAGGTCTTGGTCACGGAGAGAGAGAAAGTGATATGTCACCAACCTGACTAGGATCTGATTCATTTTTCAATACCATTACAACACGACCATTTATGCTAGCCAAGAAGAAATCAGGATTGGTTGTACAACATATCTTCAGAGTCTGTCCTCCAATGGGTCGAGGATTTTGACCCCCACGAGGAGCCTCATTTGGCTACTGGGGCTAAGGGTGGAGGTCTCCAAATGGGTTGAGAATTTTGTTTAGGCCTTCATACACAAAACAATCATGGCCACCTCAAATAACAGACATTATGATAGTTCAACCATGCAAATCCATGCAAAAAATGCAACTTCATACATCTAACATAATAACATTCTTATGCCACCATAATTGGTCATTTGTTGTGCATGATTTCAATTTGAAAAATGCATAAAAAAAAATTCCCAATTGAATAAATTTTCATAAATCCACAAAGGTCGAGATTTTCCATAATATATGATTCGAGGTAAAAACAATGAAGAGAAATTGCACCCCCTGTACACAACCAATGCATTATTAGTTGATATTAGATCTCTTTTATACTTGATATCAGATCTCTTTTATACKTGATATCAGATCTCTTTTATACTTGATATCAGATCTCTTTTATACTTGATATTAGATCTCTTTTATACTTGATATCACAGTCATGGATCAATTTAATCCTTTATACTTGATATTAGATCTCTTTTACTTCACAGAGACCAGATTCTGTGGATGTGCTTCCTTCAAGCCATTTCGCATGACTGTGCGTTACAGAACCATTGGCTCAGCACTTTCAACAATGCATTACACTCTGTAATGTCAAACCTCTTTACCATATGACCAATGGTCGTGACCTCACGCTTTAGGCAATTAGACCAAATGAGCATTCGAGCACTTCTCAGTTCAATGCCCACGATTCATCCTCCTAACGAGATAGATGACTGATGGGGTTTCGACGTTTGGACATTCGAGTCTTCGTGACTTCACACTTTACTAAACTCACGATCACAAAACCACCGAAACAATCAGACGATTCAAATTCCCCACTGAGATGGACGGTTGTTGGTTCTTTGGCGTTTTTCTCATCGGGTTTCATGGCCTCCAACAGCTCGAAAATCCCGATTAGGATATTGCTGAAATGATCGGACGACTCACATTTGTTTTGCGAAGACATATCAACAATTTATATTTGATCCTTACATTTCTTAATCTGACGGTCATGGCTTAATCAAGCGTTGAGATGGATGGCTTCCGGTATTTCAGAACATTGGGCAAGTGTTGTGGTGAAAAATCCTGGTATGGCATCACCGAAATGATCGAACGTTTTGCATATGATCTCCCCAAAACGATCGGACGGTTCGAGTTTTATTTCACAGAAATAAATCGACGGTCCATAGCCTTGGTGATCCGACGGCTGACGAGGTTTCAACATTCCTGTGATAAAGGGTCGACGCTCCAACTCTCGGTATCCAAAATGCCTCTCTCGTCGGATCGACGATCCACGTCACTCCTCCTTTGCTTTGAATCTAACGGTCCAACAATCTCTACTAACCATCAAGATTATCGATGGCTCCTTCGATGCCAACCCTTCTAAGATTAACTTGACTCTCATCCTTCATCTGAGATCTTTCAAGCCTGTATCCCTCCTGAGCTTGATTCATAGGAACATTGTTAATCCTATCGTGATCAACAATAATCACTAATTTCTTCTGCTACCTGATATATTGTGCAATGCACTCTTCCTGTTCGCTCTTCCTCCCGATCTTGCACTATCATCCTCTTCACATTGTTTGACATCTTCTGCTTAACTGATATGATTATTGACATCAATGACAATCTCAACTGTGGTAATTCATCATTAACAACAGATCATCAATTCAACTGTGGACATCAATGACAATCTGTCCAACAGAAACATCCACTTTCTTCAGGTCAAGAAAAGGTCTTAGATAAGGTTGTCCCTTATTCCCTCTCATTTTCCTTTTTAAATGTTGAGGAGTTGAGTAGGTTAATATAAGAGGCATAAAAAATATGGTAGTTTCAAATGGGTAAACATTGGAACAAGCGGTAATATCACACATCTATTGTTTGTGTATGATATCCTCATTTTCTATGAGGGCACACGAAGGGTGATTGAGACATTCAAAGGTATATTGGATTTATTCCGTAAAGAAATAGGTATGATTATAAACCTTGAAAAATCTACACTATTCTTGTGGAGTATAATTGAGCAGGAAAATGACTATTTTAATCAATTATTTCCCTACCAGATGACAAACCTAGATCACAGATTGAAATACTTGGGTTTTTATTTGAATCCAAACATGTACAAAAAATGTGATTGGAAATGGTTGATTTCCAAAGTGGAAAAGAAGCTAAATACATGGTGTAATCGATGGCTCTCCAAAGCGGCACATATGGTACTAGTAAAATAAATATTGGAAGAAATTCCAGTATATTGGATATTGCTTGTCTAGGATCCAAAAGGTGTTTTTCAAGTCATTAGAATACTATGCTACAAATTTATCCAATTAGGTGATCAAAAGAACAAAGGGCTTGTTCTAGATTCATGGAAAAAATTGGCTTTACCAAAAGCAAATTGAGGTTGGGGTCTAAAAAAACCCTTTCTCTTCTCGAAGGCACTTCAAAAAAAAATGTTTGGAGATTAATCAAGGAAAAGGGTTGTGGGTTTAAGTAATAAGAGACAAGTACATTGTTCATGCATTTGTAGAGGATTGGATAAGGAACCTAGTCAAACAAGTTCATAATGCCGAGCAATAATATGGGAAGTTGTTAACTCATCTTTTCATTTGGTTGACAACTAATTAATTTGGCAAGTTGGAAAAGGAGACAAAGTACAAATTGGTCTTGATCCATAAGTAGGCAACAAGGGAATGCACAAATCACTTCCTAGGATGATTCAAAAGATAATAAGTAAATGATATTATATGCTCAAACAAATTGTGAACTGGGAGAGGTCTACAAATTGGTAACAACATTGGCTAACTTGAGAGGAGATTAGGTTAGGGGAAGAGTATGATAAAACATGGAAGATATACACAGACACATTAAGAGATAATTGTTGATACTGAGAGGGGGGGTGAATTAATATCAATTATAATTTAGCACCTTTTTAAAAAAACTTTAAGTTTTCAATCAAATAAATGCATCCTAATATACAGTAAAGAGAAGAAGAACAAATACACAGTGCACAATAGATTTAACACAAAAATAAACAACATAATTATTTTCTTATATAATAATAAGATTACATTCATAGGAATATACAAATTTCAATATTCTCTAGCTCCAACTGATAGGAGGCACCAACCCCCTGATTTACAAGAACCAACCTGAAGGAAGCTACAACTCCCTAGATTCTCCAATTCCAACTAGAAGGAGGCTCCAACCCCCTTTCCTTGCCTCTTCCTTCCATTCTCAAGTATGTATACAAAAGAATCAACCTGTCACTACCACTGTCACTGTCAATGTCATTGATACATCATCATCATCAAAATGGGTCCACAGAGATATACTAGGTCCACATGGGTCCACAAATAAAACCCAACAACCAAATAAAAACTTGTGCCAATCATGTGCCAAAATATCCAAAATATGAGCCTCACAAAGTGGGTCCACATTGAGATCCTAGGTCCACATGGGTCCACATATAAATCCCAACAACCTCATAGAAATATCACAACAACATCACAAACTTACAACAAAATCACAACCTCATAGCATACCTTGAGATTAAAAAAGACCTTAAGAGAATCCCTTAGACTTCTCTTGCACACCATAAGACACCCCAAACACCTTTTGCACACCTCAGAATTAATATCTTGCTTGGTTGCACTAAAAATGTGAAATTATATCCTGTATTTATTGTAATTTTATCCCCAAAAATTAGTTGGGTCGACCTCTATTTTATGGTTGGGTTGTTGGATGGAAAAATCCATATCTCCTCATTCCTAGCAAGCTAGAGAGACTTCCATATACCATTGGAAAGGTATTAGAATAATATTTCCAACTATGTATCTTGTGATTCCATTTGAGTTATTAAATTAGGTTAAAAATTCTCTTAAATATAGGGTATCCAAATTGACCACAAATAATACTTTCAACAATCTCCATCTTGCAGTCTTGATCTTGGACATATGTAGGCTTCTTCACTTGACTATAGGGACTTCTTGACCGCACATTCGGGGCTTCTTGTGGGAATATTCAAAGCATCTTCCCGTGAGGGCCATGCTTAAAGCTACACCATAAGGGGACCTCTTTGGAGAATCCTTCAAGTAAACCCATAGGCTTATTCATGTTGATCACCAATGACTGAATTTGACATCAATGACAACACCATTCTACAATACCCCCCTTTGTCATTGATGGAAACACTTGTGCTCCCCCTCTCATCATTCTCTTGATATCTCTCTCCCCCTTTGACATCAACGACAAAGGGTAGCTCTTCTCTTTGGGGTTGCTCCCATGAACTCATGGTGCTAAATAATATTTCATCATCCTTTTATGTCTTCTTATCCTTTCCTTCCTTGTTATAGTCCTTGGATATATTTTGTGTTACTTTAATCCTCTTTATCTCCTCTTTGTGTAGGATGTATATGTTATTTGGTATTCTTATTTCTATTGCAACAAATATGCATGAGTCTTCTTCTCTGTTTTCACATCTTCGGGAATCAAACTTAAGATTGTATCCTTGATCACATATTTTACTAACACTAATGAGATTATGCTTCAAATATTCAACCAAAGACATTTGTTGTTTTTACATTTTCACTTCCAAGGCTCACTACACCTTTTCCAAGTATTTTAACAAAGAAGTCATTTCCAAATGCAACACTACCATTTTTTTCTTTCTTTAAGTTGATGAATGTTTTTTGGCATAATCATTTATGTTTCTCATATAGTTGTTTCTTACATTGATTTTACAATGAATTGTTTTGTGTCCAAATTTTTTGCAAGCATAACAATGACCAAAAAAAATGCTCTCATACCTAGTAGAAAAGAACGTTCTTGGTGTCTCACCCCTTCTGAATTCATATCTTTTATTCTAGCTGGAGGTGTCATGTTCTTGGTGTTCTTCAACTCCTTATTGTTTGTTGATTCCACTTCTTAAGGAATTTGCATCGTTTCTAGAGTTTCCTTCATCTTCCTTGTATGTTTTATCTGTGTATGTTGCCTTCAAACTGTTGTCATATACAAGTCATGTCTTATCAATAGGTGATCTCTGTTTGCTAAGAATTTCATCTAACTTTTCAATACTTCTTTCAATTTTTTTGTAGTAATTCAACTTTTCGGTTGTCAACATCAACTCTTTTCTTGTGTGATCCAATTATGCTTTTAATTTCTCATAATATTCAGTCTTCTTGGCTTTATCTAACCGCTCCTTCAAGTTGTCAATGTTCTTTTCGAGCTCATGATTCTGTTCTTCACAATTTTTCAATTCATTTTTTAACTCTTTATTTTTGTTTTTGAGCTTGATATTTTCTTCTTCAACATGCTTCAATTTTTCAATATTTTCTTCATCTTCTTGTTCATTTTCTTTGATGTCTTTGCTTCCCCAGAAAGTTTCTACGTTTGTTTCTTCTATCTCTGCATAATACTCTTATTCGGAATTGATTTCATCTATTTCAAAATTTTTGTGGTCATCATTCTAAGTTTCTTGAGTTATGAAGAGAACTTACCTTACTTCCCTTTCTTCTCCATCGCTTTCATTTGAAGAACTAGTGTCCTCCTTAGAGTAAATACTCTTTTTCTTTTGGAATCTTTTCTTTTCTTCAAAATGACATTTCTTAGCATAGTGTCTTATTCTACCACAATTGAAGCATTTAAAAGGTAACTTACCTTTGTATTCGTTGGTTCCCCTCTTGAGCCTCCTTACAAAATATGCTTCTTCTTCATATGATTCATCATCTGGTCTTTCTTCTACCGTGTGTTCTTTGTTCCTTGTTTTCTTCATGGATTTAAAAGTTTCTTCCCTGTTTGGCTATCCATTTTCTGTATCTATTCTCATTTCATATGTTGTGAGGGTCCCATGTAGTTCATCCATTGTCATTTTGGTCAAATCCATAGTTTCTTCAATGGATGAGACCTTGGCATCATATCTCAAAGGAAGTGATCTCAACACTTTATGTACAACCAATTATTCTTTGACTTCTTCTCCTAATCCTAGGGTGGCATTGACAACTTCATCTACTAGTAAAGAGGTTGCAATATCTTATTTTTTCATTCATTTTCAAATTTTCAAATTGTGCTCTGTGTTGTTGAAGCTTGACCTGTTTAACTTTCAGATCAAGTTTGACCTATTTAACTTTCAGATTATCACCAATGCAATAAGACCTCAAAATTGAGATCCATAATATGAAATAAAAATTTAAAAAATAATATTTATTTTAATTGAAATAAAATTTGTTATTCGTATTTTCCTAAATTCAATATTAAAAATGAGAATAAATTTTAAATCAAATATTGAACTAATAGAAAGTCAACTAATAACTCATTGCTATAGTAAACTAATAATACTTTGAATAATTCATTTAACTAATAAAAAATCAACTAATGACTCATTGCTATAGTGGACTAATAATGCTTTGAATAATTCATTGCTTATTCTCATAAAAGAAATGAAAACCTTGAATGATGTACTCACTATTATATGTAAAAGAAACCTTGAATGATGTGCTGACTAGTCCTGGTGTATGCACTTATGTTTCATTGTGCTTTATTAAAAAAAATTAAAAAAAACACATTTACTTTTGAAGATTTTTTTTTCTAATATTTAGTTTTTTTAGATTATTATTATAATATTAATTTGTCAATAAATAAATATTATAATAGATAATAATAGAATTTGATTGAACACTCTATTATGTGAAGTAGAAAATTTCAAACCCTTAACTTATTTTGTGTATTTTTTATTCATTAATTCTCAACTTTAAAAAAGTAAAAAAGCTTTGTCTAGTTGTTCTAAGACATAATTTTTGGAATCTTGTGATTTTCTGAATGTAGAAATGAATTCAACATGCTGAGAAATCTCTAAAATAATAAGATTACACAGAAATAATCACTAAATCTGTAAATCTAACATTTTTTTTTATGGGATTTCAGGCAAATGTCCAAAAAAAAAAAATCTTATCAAAAAAAAAAACATTAAATAGAACATTTAAACTCAATAAAAAAGCCCAGGATACTTGGTCATAATGGGTTCGGTGGCACAAGCAACAATGTTGTTTAATTGACCTTAGTCCAGGAGACTTGGATTATGCCTTGAGAACTAAAACCTTGAAGAGTGCGGGGTACCAACTTAATCCCTTAGCATAGTGGGATTACATACAGTCTCAAGGCATTACTTGTCATTGTTGAAGAAAATAAGCACCCACTACCGTGGCCTCTCAATTTAGCTATGGAATGAGAAATTATAGTTGCAATGGAATGAGAAAGTTTATCAGAGAGACAGCATCATTGGCAGTTAAGGTTGGAATTTCAAATAGAAACAGTGGTTTTCATAATTTTGATGCATTTTTTGACATATTTAATAAAGAATGTTTTGACATATTTAATAAAAAATGTTGATTATTTGTCAAAAATATTTACCATATTTGTTTAAAAATTGCTTTATAACGAATAATTTGTCCATTAATATTTGTCTAAAATTGTTTCATGACGAATAATTTGTCCATCAAATTTCATCCTTGCTGGCATTAGAATAAGTCCAAAATGATGAATAATTTGTCCATCAAATTTCATCCTTTCTGACATTAGAATAAGTCCAAAATGATGATTGCTTTACATTTTCCAGAAATGAAAGTGGGTGCACTTGATGCAGACCTCTCTGACTTCCAGCAGAGTACGTTTCAATATTATGAAAGATGTCTAAAATAATAAATATATTATCAAATTTGATAGTTTGGACAACTCTTTTACTTGGTGTTATAGTTTTATGTTTAAATAAAAATGTTATAGTTTTATGTTTAAGAAAAAGGATTGTAATTTTTTTAATGATAAAATAATCTTCCCATCAAATTTTATCCCTAGTCGCCCATCTAAAAAACAAATTGCTAAATGACATTTTTTTAAGAGTTTTTCTCGCCACTTCTCTGTACAATATTGACACCACCTTTGCCATCCCTAAAACCATGTGCCATCCTTGCCTGAAATTAATTATTTTTCAGTCACAATAAAAACGAATGCTTATTGCTTCGTAGCCTCGGTTTCATGGGAAGGAAATTATTACATATTTAACCTCCATGCTTACTATTCTGTTAAAAGCTTTCCCACGCATGCCAACCAGTGTCTATGGTTCAAACAACACGATTTACTAATTAGTAAGCAAACATCTGGTTGTCGTTTTTCGTTTTCCAAGTACATTATTGTTACACATATTTGAATATATTTTTATTAAACTAATCATGAAACAAGCAGTTGTTTTTCATTTTCAAAATCGCACCCCATTATGGTGACACTCGTTGTTATTATTTTAGTGTAACTGAGAGTGGAGGTTTCATTGACTTAACAAGTGTGGACGACGACTCTTGAGCTACAAATGATGAGGCAATAAGGATACTAAGCCCCTTTCCTGTTTTTTTCAATCATGAAGACAATGAGGAGCTGATGAAAGAGGTTGGAAAAAAGGATTGCATCAGATATTACAAAGCTTATAAAAAGACTAAAGTCTAGGGCTAATGGCCTTTATGTGGATTTTTTTTTTATATTATTATGAATATGAATTCAGAAAAGAACACTTAAGAAGGGTGGTTCTTTTTATACTATTATGAATTCAGAGAAAAACACTTAAGAAGGGTGGTGGAGGCTACAAAAAGCATAAATAATATGCTTGGAGCTTACAACACAACTTAAGAAGGGTGGTGGAGGCTACAAAAACCACAAGTAATATGCTTGGAGCTTACAACACAACCTTTATAGCATTGATCCCTAAGAAGGATAATCCTACAACCTTTAAAAAATTTATGTCAATCTTTTTATATAAGCATATATAAAATAACCTCAAAGGTTATTGATAGATGATTGAAAAGTGTTTTATCAAAACAAATCTCTAGAGAACAGTTTGGGTTTGGATACCTCTAGAAAGTCTTCATTCAATCATACTGAGGAACCAAAGATCAATGGTAATTAAAGTGGACCTTTCCAAAGTATATGAAATGATAAGTTGACTTTTTACCTTAGTTTTATTCTTATACACTTAGTTTCTTTCATCGGTTTTTTATTTGGGTTATGAGTTGCATTACTTCAGTATCTTTTTCTATCTTGATCAATGGAGCAACATCCGCTTTCTTCAGGTCAAGAAAATGTCTTAGATAGGGGTGTCCCTTATTCCCTCTCATTTTCCTTTTTAATTGTTGAGGAGTTGAGTAGGTTAATATAAGAGGCATAAAAAAAATGGTAGTTTCAAAGGGGTAAACATTGGAACAACCGGTAATATCACACATCTATTATTTGTGTATGATATCCTGATTTTCTATGAGGGCACACGAAGGGTGATTGAGACATTCAAAGGTATATTGGATTTATTCTGTAAAGAAATAGGTATGATTATAAACCTTGAAAAATATACACTATCCTTGTGGATTATAATTGAGCAGGAAAATGACTATTTTAATCAGTTATTTCCCTACCAGTTGACAAACCTAGATCACAGATTGAAATACTTGGGTTTTTATTTGAAGCCAAACATGTACAAAAAATGTGTTTGGAAATGGTTGATCGCCAAAGTGCAAAAGAAGCTAAGTACATGGTGTAATCGGTGGCTCTCCAAAGTGTAAAAGAAGCTAAATACATGGTGTAATCAGTGGCTCTCCAAAGTGGGATATGTGGTACTAGTAAAAGAAATATTGGAAAAAAATTCAGTATACTGGATATTGTTTGTCTAGGTTCCAAAAGGTGTTTTGGAAGTCATTAGAATACTATGCTACAAATTTATCCAGTTAGATGATCAAAAGAAGAAAGGGCTTGTTCTAGCTTCATGGAAAAAATTGGCTTTACCAAAATCAAATGGAGGTTGGTGTCTAAAAAATCCCTTTCTCTTCTTGAAGGCACTTCAACAAAAAAAGTTTGGAGATTAATCAAGGAAAATGGTTGTGGGTTTAAGTAATAAGATATAAGTACATTGCTCCTGCATTTGTACAGGATTGAATAAGGAACCTAGTCAAACAAGTTCATAATGCCTCAATAATATGGGAAGTTCTTAACTCATCCTTTCATTTGGTTGACAACTAATTAATTTGGCAAGATGAAAAAAGAGACAAAGTACAAATTGGTCTTGATCCATAGGTGGGAAACAAGGGAATGCACAAATTGCGTCCTAGGATGATTCAAAAGATAATAAGTAAATGATAGTGTATGCTTAGACAAGTTGTGAATTGGGATAGGTCTACAAATTGGTAACAATTGGCTAACTTGAGAGGAGATTAGGTTGGGGGGAGAATATGCTAAGGAATGGAAGAGATACACTGACACATTAAGAGATAATCGTTGATACTGAGGGGGGTGTGAATTAGTATCAATTATAATTTAGCACTTTTTTTAAAAAACTTTAAATTTTCAATCAAATAAATGCATCCCAATATACAATAAAGAGAAGAAGAACAAATACATAGTGCACAATAGATTTAACGTGGAAATAAACCACAAAATGTTTTTCTTATATAATAACAAGAATACATTCATAGGAAGCTACAACTTCCAAGATTCTCTAACTCAATTAGAAGGAGGCACCAACCCTCTGATTTGCAGGCACCAACCTAAAGGAAGGTACAACTCCCTAGATTCTCCAGTTCCAACTAGAAGGCGTCTCCAACCCCCTTTCCTTTCCCCTTCATTCCACCATCAAATATGTATATAAAAGAATCAACATGTCACTGTCATTGATACATCATCATCACTAAAATGGTCCACATAGAGATCCGAGGTCCACATTGGTCCACATATAAAACCCAACAACCACATAAAAACCTATGCCAATCATGTGCCAAAATCTCCAAAATATGAGCCTCACAAATTAGGTCCACAAAGAGATCCTAGGTCCACATGGGTCCACATATAAACCCAAAAACCTCATGGAAATATCACGACAACATCACAACTTCATACCAGAGCATGCGACACCATCACAACCTTCCAAAAAAATCACAACCTCATAGCATACCATGAGAATAAGAAATTCCTTAAGAGAATCCCTTAGACTTCTCTTGCACACCAGAAGACACCCCAAACACCTTGTGCACACCTCAGATTTAATATCTTATTTGGTTGCACTAAAAATGTGAAACTCTATCTTGTATTTATAGTGATTATGTCCCCAAAAATTAGTTGAGCCAACCTCAATTTTCTCGCTGGGTTGTTAGATGGAAAAATGCATATCTCCTTAACTAAATAGCGAGTTAGAGGGACTTACATATACCATTGGAAAGGTCTCGGAATAATATTTCCAACCATGTAACTTGTGATTCCTTTTGAGTTATTCATTTAAGAAAAAAGTGGGGTGGACTAACCAACAGAGTCTGTTGGCCCAACGGTGGCAGATGTTATTGTTAAGGCGTTGGATAGGGGGAGGTCCTGGGGTCGAGCCTACGAGCCTCCCCTTTTGGGTTATTGTTATAACAATGTATATATATATGGATTGGAATTTCATTAAGTTTGGAGCGTTGTTTGGATTCGCCGGAGATTGTAGTTTGGCCGCCATATTTGGCGAGGCTCTGCCAGACTTGGCAGGCCCATTTCTTTTTATTTTTGAAAATCCGATTTCAGGCCCTCATTGGGAATTTTCCCACTACCACGTGTCATCCCATGACTGGGCCATGTGGCAACCAACCATTGGCCCACACGAACCACTTGCACAGTCATCCTCCATGTCAGCCTGCCACGTCCCATATGGTCTGCCACATGGTTGTATGGACTGCCATGTGGCGCTTTTTCATTGGCCCACGGATTGACCGAAAAATGCCGAAAACGAGTGACGCGTGAAAGCCTCTGGTGCTTCCACGTTACTATGTTGACATCAACATGACATGTGTCACCTTCTGTGTGTGCCACATACACTGTACGAATGCTGACATCATCTATACTGATGTTGACGTCAGCAGTACGGATGATGACTCATCCCTGCTGATTGGGCTAGGTTGACCAAAACTTTGACCGCAAATATATTTTGATTTGTAACTTCGTTAGACAAGTCGTATATGTCGTTGGAATGCTTGTGAAACACTCTTTGCGATGATGTCAATTTCACTAAGTTTTGAGGACTTTGAATTTTTTTCCCTTTCTCTGTCTGCATAGGCCATTCTGATCTTCCTGAGTTGCTTCTGCGAATTTTGAGCTATCCTCAGTCTTCTCTGAATCCTTTTGAATCACCCAATAGACTCAGATCTTGTCTATTTAAAAATTATCCAAAATAAAACTTTCTTTGTAGATTAATCCAATAAAAGAAATTACACATAACATAACTTGGTTTCCATTAAAAAAAATTACAGCAGCACAACGATGCTTTGTTGCATAAAAAACACTACAACAATTTGAGCACGTATGAGACAAAAATAAAAAATAGTTGAATGAGAGAAGCATTCAATTCTTTCATCTTATTAGATAGCAACACAACTGACTTTAAACAATCACACAACAGCTGCGTTGAGGACCAATGTATCCATTAAGGGAAAAAGAAATGTGGCTAACAAACGAAACACTTTATAAATTTAGTTTTACATCTAGAGTTTAGAAACAATCTAGATGCCCATTGAATGCCTAAAAACTAGGCATCCATTTTCAGAATTTGGGAGCTAAATGTTGTATGAAACTTCAAGAATGGAACTTTAAACAAGAACGGAGAATTTGAATAAGTTCAACGTTCTTGGGCTTTGTATCTTGGGATCATGTTCTCGAGTTTTCAAAGCCATAAGAATATTGTGCTTTCAAGAAGGAAATTGTTTCTAGAGTATCGTAGTTTGAGACTTGGCTCTTGGATTTTCCAAAGATTTGATGATCAAGAAAACTCCGCGAAGGGAGTTCTAAGTAACAATAAAGGTTCTAAGTCCTTAGATTTCGAAATTTATGAGAACAATAGGTAGCCAAGAACTCAGAAAAGAAACTGTGGGAAATGACTAAAGCTAGAAAATTTTCTAGTATCAATACTCAAAGCTAGTTTGGGATCTAGTTCTCAAATTTTCTAGAGGAAAAATCAAGTTTTCTGGAGGAAAAGGATGTTATTAAATCTCGAGAAAGATATTTTGAGAAAAGAAAAGTTGATAAAACATTGGAGTTTCGGTTGCAGTTCTTGGACATTAACTCAGAGAATTAAATGAGCTTTGAAAGCTCAGGCGGCTCCACATTTCACTAGATCATAGCTTTAAATGAGTATTGATAGCTCAGGTTGCTCCATGGTCATTTCCAACCTGCCCTCCCCACTATGGACCTATTGTATTTATTGACCAGGACGATAACACTATTGTATTTATTGACAAGGACGATAACGTTAAATGCTATGGCTAGGTGTAACTTAAAAAAAACATTTTTATTTTTAAATTAATATTTCTTCTGACGATTTCAATTAAAATGAGATAAAAATTGTCATGTCACTATTTTCAACTAGTTGAATATTACTATTTTTAAATATTATAAATAAATAAAAAAATAAAAAAATAAAAATTAATAAAGAAAAATCTACAAACTTTATAAAACATTATAAAAATAAAAAATAAATACAATAGTCAAAGCTAATTGAATCCTAATCGATTATCATATATCCTAACTATCGACATGTATAATAACAAGTGAAAATAACAGTAAAATGCCTATACCTAATCGATTATCATATATCCTAACTATCGACATGTATAATAACAAGTGAAAATAACAGTAAAATGCCTATACATGCTTCTTAGAAAAAAATAAAAATATGGAGTACTTGTATGTAGTCCAAAGAAAAAGAAAAAACTTAAAGTAATTATGTAACACTTAATGTATTACTTATGCATTGCGTAAATGTTAAACAAAAGTGGTGATAGTGACTACTATGTGGCTTTAAAAGTTGAAGTAGAATTGGATAGATCTAGGCATTAGTCACTTGGAAACCTACAACATATTAGACTCATTTGGACACATTTGAGTTTTTAGATAGCATTCTTGGAAAGGTAGAGGATTTATGCGAAAATTATTCAATTAAATTGGTCATTTGGTACGAAAACTCTATGAAAATAATCCAATAAATTTGGTAGGAAAACTCTACAAAAATAATCCAATTTTAATGAAATTGTTTGCCTTCTTTAAGAAATTCCCATCAAAATTTCCTACTTGATGGTTGTTCGTTTGAAAATATACATGGATTAGTTGTATCGGTTTGTTAAGTTATGAATGAAATATTGGTAACAATTTTGTATATCATTATACAAAATATAAGGAATTTAGGAAGGTTCTTTGCAATCCAATATATTTTGAATGAGATATTGAATTTTGTTGAGACATATTTTAATAACTTTTATACCTATAGGTTCTCCAAGTGAAGCATGATCATTAGGGTAGGTTGGCATCTACTTACAGTGTATTTAATTTTGAAAATTGAAGAATTTTAAAATTTAAAGTTGCTCTAGTTTCAATATTTGAAAGATGTTAAAATTGGATGTACTTCTAATATGTTTTAGTAATTTGTTGGTATTATTATAAATTTTATGATATATTCATATTCTTAAAAAATTTAGATTAAAGTAAAAAGTAATTCTTTATCTTTCTTAAGATTAGATAAATCAAAATTGATTTTAGTTGATGTTATGAGTCATTATCATCATAGTATGTATTTTTTAAAATTAATCTATATAATATTAATTTAAAAAAAATAGTGTAGATTGATATTATAAATCTTTTTTTTTAAGTTAATTTTGACATGTAAATTTTTAAATTAATATAATAATGTTCATATCAACTATATCATTCATATTAATGATAATTTTATATTTTGTAAATAATCTTAAATGATTTCATATGCAAGATATTATAAAACATTGATATAATAAATTTTGATTTGCCCATACTTTTATAGCTAAAATGAAAATATTTAGTTCTTATAAACATATAGGGTTAAGACACCCTAAAACAAAGTAAGTTTTATCTCCTAAAGTACCATAGAGCCCAAGCTTCATCCATTTGATTTCTATTATATCTATGATTTAAGCCTAGGGTTTAAAAAAATATAACATATATTAAGCTAACATGATATATGCAACTCCCTCATTTTGATTTCTATTATATATTATTTATACATAATATATATATATATATATATATATATATATATATATATATATATATATATATATATATATATATATATATATATATATATTTAAAACCTTATGTATAAATAATATATCTAAACCTAGGTTTTTAAAAAGATACTATATATTCAAGCTAACATGATATATACATGGAAAACAAATCTATTAGAGTTATATCAGTTTGTCAAAAGAGTAAATGGGTATCAAACATGGTTCACATATATCTCTCCAATGCATGAAAAACGCATCCTTGCAATGTGTTAGTGGCTTTGGATTTAAACCAATTATTTGAAGAGACAAAAACTAGAAATTTATATTTTTATCGTTGTCAAAAACTAATTAGTAAGCAAACATCTGGTTGTCATTTTCTAAGAACATTATTGTTACACATAGTTGAATATATTTTTATTAAACTAATCACGAAACAACCATTTGTTTTTCATTTTCAAAAGGAACAAACATATTTACCAATTGCACCCCATTACGGTGACACTTGTTATTATTATTATTTTGGTGTAACTAAGAGGGGAGGTTTCATTGACTTAACAAGTGTGGACGATGACTCTTGAGCTACAATTGATGAGTCAATAAGGATACTAAACCCCTTTCCTGTCTTTTTCAATCATGAACACAATCAGGAGCTGATGAAAGAGGTTGGAAAAATAAGAATTGCATCAGATATTACAAAGCTTACAAAAAGGATTAAAGTTTAAGGCTAATGGCCTTTATGTGGAATTCTTTTTATACTATTATGGATTAAAGAAGAACACTTAAGAAGGATGGTGGAGGCTACAAGAGCCACAAGTAATATGCTTGGAGCTTACAACACAACCTTTATAGCATTGATTCCTAAAGAGGATAATCCTACAACCTTTAAAACTTTTAGGTCAATTTTTTTATACAATCATATATAAAGTTATTGATAGATGATTGAAAAGTGTTTTATCAAAACCAATCTCTAGAGAACAGTTTGGGTTTCTATGTTATATGTTAATATAACATATAAATCTTTACTATTGTATGCCACCAACTTTGTGATATCTCAATTAATGCTTAATAATTCAAAGGTTAACATAAACATATTTTAATACAATACAACATAATTTTCTATAATAAACAATAACTATGACACTGAAAATATATCAAAACCAAATCTTATGCTTGTACGTCTATTTCATGTATTTTCAATATGGTGGTTGTAAATGGTTTTTAACTTTTCATATCCAACATAATTATAAAATGAAGGGAAAATATAATAATCGTCCATTATAGATACCCATAATAAAAAGAGGCATCCACAATATAAATGTCCAAACAAATCATTTACATGAAATTAGTGTTTGTTGTCTTTATACGAACCGCCAATCCCCATCCAACACATCTGGGTAAAAAAAACTTAGTTGTAATGTTTTGGGAAAACATAAGGTCCTTACTTTCAACCACATTTTTTTAGAGTTAATACATATTATCCCACTGTCATGATCTTGCTTCACATTTATTTGGTCGAAGGTATCCCACCACTTGAAACAAAAAATAACACATTGAAATGATGAAAAATCCACTTGCATGATCTCTTCTATCTCTCCAATGTAACCTAACTTCCCCTCTACTGGGTTTTCATTACATTGGCTAGCACGACTAGATTGGTTGAACTCGACCTCCACTCCACAATCTTGTGTGATGTGGCCTTCATCAACATACTCAATGCAAAAATGATGTCCATATGCCCACATAGATGGGAAGCCTATGTGGGTCCTTTCTTCCTGGTTTACATCAATGAAGCTGGTGTCACTAAGCTGGCTACATTACAGGGACATCCGCTCAAGATACTTGTCAATGGAAGTAGGTTGAAGGTGTACTATGGCTTGCGGGGGTCACCTATCATTTAGCAACATTTCTCCAACCTGGAGTTATGTAGGGTAGGTTTAGCGTAGGATGTATAGTAGGTAGAAGAGTACATAGTCGACATAATTCACCTTTTTGGTAGCAAAACATACACTCCGTTCACACAGGCGGACTAGATATATTGACAACTTTGTAGATTCCCAAGATTTCCAATTTGGGTTGAAGTTATGGCCTACGTACAAGGTATTGGCTCTGGCAAGGAATTCACATGGGACTAGGCTGAGCTACATGGTGCTACATTACATTGAAGGGTCAAGCAATCTAGTTCATCTAGATCACACATAGCCCTGTCACATGTTTAGTTATGATGTCAAATTCCAAAAGGCATATCACCAGTACAGTGGATCTTAATTGTTATCTAATCACTGATAGGGCTTCATCGGAGCCACAGGGTCTTCACTTAGTGAACCTGTGACATAGCACCTGTGTTAGTGGGATATTAAAGAACACCCCTAATTTCACTAGATATTGATAAATACCTCAAAAAATACTTTTGTTGAACCCCCCTCCCAATACATCTTTCCAATAAAATAAACCATTATGTTTACTAGAAACCCCTTTTTATACCCCCCAATATGTATAAACCCCTCGATACCCCACCCCTACCCAATACCTACAATCTGTTGGCTTTATTTTTCACAATTTAAAAAACCCCTTTATGAATGAATGTGATAAGATATTGGTCAACAAGGTGAAGCCCCCGTGGTCAGAGCTCCTTAATTCTTCTTTGATCATTCACATCCATCAATGCCTTGTCTAATTATGGCTTGCACTTTCTACCATTCTCCACTCTATATATACCCATTCCCTCCCAACCACCAGTTGAAGAGATCCTCCACGTCCCATTCTCTCTCACCCCCGCCCGTTCTCTTTCTGCTTCCTACTATCCCTCCATTCTTCAATGATATTACCATATCCCATTTAAGGTCCCCTTTCATGGATCATCTTAGAAGACGTTCTGGGATGTGTAATTCCTAGTCCGACTAGGCAGCCATAGAGCCCACATTCGAATTCTCATGAAGATTTTCGATTCAAATTCAGCTGCTAGGACCAAGTCCCACCCTCTTATTCACCAGCAAGACACAATATATCACCACATAGTTCCCTGAACTATGCTTTGAAGCTACGACAATATGCCAACTCTCTAATCCCAAAGTAGGCTAGCCTATCGCCATGGATAATCACCAGATAACCCAAGGTTGTGGGATATCCTCTCCACTTGGCTAGGAGGTCCATGTCTTTCATCCTCTACTATTGGATCAACGAGACAGGAGGATGACAATAGTCTCTCCTGATGGATATCTTTCTTGGTATCTACTTCTCGTAGATCAATGAGTAACTGGGCCAAGTTCTAGTTGTATTGCTTGGTTCATTTATGGGGTTAGGTTCTAGATGATGCACTTCAAAAATATCTCTCACTCAACCTACCGAAACCCTAGAAGAGAGAGAGTTCGAGCATTTGGCCAAATGAAGCCCAAATCTATCTTTCACCTTGAGGACTACTCGACTCATTCCAAGACCTCAGTTTGGTTACAACTACAACCTAGACAGGTGACTTGCTCTTACTCAAACTTGGTTGCAACCATAGATTGGTTTGATGCTCCGGTCCTACAATGATGATGGTTTTATCTTACTTAATTCCTGCATCAGTCACTCCAAGAGGAAATTAGCTCGAGGACGAGCCAAATAATAGTGTTGGGGGCCTGTTGGCACCCAAATGTTTTGGTAAAAGATCGTGCACGTGTGTAAATGAAGTTGTGCGTGCCTATTCCAGTTTTTTGCGCACTCAAACAACAACGCTATGGGTGACAAGAGGTGTCTGCACCAGTTCAAGTTTTTCTAATGCATGCCATTTCATCTTCTACCAATGTGTGTTGGTACAAATTTTGTGATGCATGACAAAAATTAAGAAGACATTGTATGTACGCCAGAATCAGGAAAATAATCTTTGGGAAATCTCCTAGAATGATTACTACAGGCAGCATGAGAAATCATGGAGCATTAAGAAGATGAGCTTGAAAGGTAGTTAATATTGTCATGATTTCAAAGAGGATACATGGAATGCATGCAGATTACATAAGTATGTGGGATTGGTAGCCAGAGGAGCAAGTGGGGAAGAATTGAAATTGACAGAGTGCCAAAGCCAAGAAGCTGATAAGACTGAGAAATGATGACAGAAAGAAGGTTGTTGATGGTTATGGGCATTGTTGTTGTTGTTGTTAGTCCAAGTCTTTGAGCTCGCTCTGAGCCTAATTTTGTAATTTATTTGGTTGTAATCCTAAGTCTATCATATCTACAGAGTTTGAAAGAAAGTGCATGGCACTATGTAATGTAACACTGGGAAACTGTATAAGAGAGTAGGGATCTGTTGTTGTCAATTGCTAAGTTGCTTATTGTATGCCTATGAATGGTTGAATAAAGATAATAAAGGTGTAGTGATTCTGATCATATGATGTGTTGATCATGTGTCAATTGAATGTGTGTTGTTGTTGTTATATATTGTTAGTTGTTAAGTAGTTTGCAATGGATTATATGAATGCAAACCCGGATGGATTTTTGAGTAATTAGTCCTTCATCACCGACACAAGACCATATTGTCTTTGTGATTCTCATGGCATCTCGGGTGAGACCTTCTTCAGTCTATGACTGAGGATTGATATGCCAACGCCTTGGGGATTTTGTTGGTCAACTCTAGATGAACCCTAGGTCTTCAACCCCCTAGTGTTAAGAAGGACGCCAAAAAATGTGAATGAGACAAAAATTTGATAACACATTAATGCAATCATTATATCAAAACACAATAACAAAAATATAAAAAAACAATTTTATTATAAAAAATATTTGATTTTGAGATGATTAATTGAAAATTTGTAAAAAATAAATTAATTAAAACATATACATATCGGTGCACTTTATTCTTTTGAACTCACTAAATGGTGTGTATCATTAAATAGGCAGTGGTGCATTGACATGAATCACATGCACCAGTGCCTATTAATTACATTGAAACATCGGTACTAAAAATTGTGAAAAAACACTATTACTTTAAACGACATAACAAAATATTATATTTTTTGTTTCAAAATATTATGGTGTGTGTGATTACAATATACATCTCTGCTTTACCTATAACATACACATAATCCCTTTAAATATAGTATACACACTAGTGCTTAGTAACAAAGAGTGGCGCCAACATTTCACCTCAAATGTTCCAAATTTCACAACCCTTCAGTGCACATGGTAATACAAGCACCAATGCGTACGAACTATAAAAGCATTGGTGTGACAGAAAAGAAAAAGAAAGACATGGTTCATATATTTATACAAACACCATTGCTTCATACAAAAAATAATATTGATCGGTGCGTACATAAACACAAAAAGCACCAATGCTTGATACAACATAAAATGAAGAACCAGTGCATAATAATTTTAAGAGCACTGATTCTTTTTATTTTTGTGTATCCATCGGTGTAGGTTATTTAATGTTGCATCGATGCATTTTACCAATAAAAGCACCGATAAAAAAACCTCCACCTGCCCAAAGTTTTTTAGTTATATGGAACATCCGTTAAAACCTCCACTAAAACCTTTGCTTTGAATAATGGAGGTATTTTTGAAAATATTGCCAAATCTTGTAACACTAAAAACCTCCACTACAAAGAATTCTCCTTGTAGTGACCCTAAAGTTGTTTGAAGGAAATGAGACTTTACCTCTTAAATGTGTTGTACATGAACTAAATATATTAAATGCTTACCACATAATCAAGATAAACAAAACATTCATGAGAGAAAAGAAGATGCAATCAACAAAGATATCCCATGGGCATACATTGATGGTACCTCGTAGGGAATCCCTCCTAAGGGATGATCATGGGGAATTTTGTATTTATGTTCAAATTTTCGCATTTCTTTCAAAGAAGGGATAGGGAAGGAAACTAATAATTATTATGAATTGATGGCACTCAAATTAGTTATGAGGTTGCCCCAAGAGTTTGGTGTATCACAAATTCAAATATTTGGTGACTTAGTCCAGGTTATTCAATGGTTGTGCAAGGAAACAACACTGAGCAATTTCACTTTACATCTATTTTATGTCAGATGTGAAATATCTATTGACATGTTTCTCATATATACATGGACAAGAACATGGTAGTGAATGGACTATCAAAAGATGGATTAGGACTAGATCGAGGAACCTGGATTATATCCATACTCTAGGATGGGCACACAACTAAATATACTCATGAAACTTTTCTCCAATGATATACTACTACAAACTTTTGGTTAAGATAGAGGACAATTTTAGGTATTAATTTGAATGATGTATTTTTCATTGCTTTTGGTGATGGGAAGCATATGTAATATTCTTGCTCCAATTTTACTATTATGATTAAAGAGGCAAGCATGAAGAGTTGTTTTGTTAAGTGGCGTTAGTGCACTCTTGAATGCCTTTGGCATATGACTATGTAATTTTGTTCATATTTAATAAAATTACAAAAACATTTCAGTGGAAAAAATAAATATACATGGTTTTTTGCTTCCATGGTGTGAAACTGATTGAATGCTAGTGCAGTAAAATTTCATAGTTGCGTTTATGGATACATGGTTTTTTGCTCCCATGATGTGAAATTAACTGATTATTAGTAGGTTGTAAATTAGACTGATACTAATCATCAAAATCATCAATGTTTAAATATTATAAAAAAATTAATTATAAGAAAATAATAATAATTAAATTAATAATTGATTATCATTATAATAATAATTAAATAATCAATAATAATTATTAAAAACAAAAATAATTAATAACAATCACATCACAATTTAAACCTTAACATGATGCAATTTTGATGCTAATGTGACACAATATGATTGTATACAACATGCAATTGACACAAAATTATGTGAATTTGTACATAAATATGATGTTACAATGAAACAATCTTGATAAAACATAATATAATCATGATGCTAATAGGACACACAATTTGTGGATTTTGATGTCAGAACATCACAAATATGACTCTCACATGATGCAAAGTTTATATAAGATGACACAAGTATGACTCTAACAAGACACAAAAGCCTTGGATTTCGATGCCACTATGATGCAAAGAAGATGCCCATGCATACAATATTGACCAAAAAAATGATAGAGAACAATGCTAATAAGACACAAAAGCACAAGCTTCATGAAAAACTTATGCAAAATTGATAGTAAAAGGTGCTTTTTTGAAAATTTGCAATGCAAAACAATGTAAAAGGACTCTCTGCAAGATCCATTATGTTGGTAAATGACGCTAGAAATAGCACGCATAGAAAAGACTATTCTATAAATAGATGCAATGATGTAAACTTGACTTTAAACATAATGCCCCCTTATTGCATCATGTTTGGTGTCATCCAAACTTAAAATTTTCTCCAAAAACTTATAGTACACGATGACACAACTGATGATGCCAAAGTAGTGTATTGTAGTAGTGGTAGGGTATAATTTTCCTTCAAGTGGTATATACACATAATGACTAGGTTATTTGTGGACAATGAATAAGTCTTGAGGTATAGCGAAGGTTAGGGGAGGACAAGAAGGGCCTTGTACCATAAATTAAGCTTCTTGGGCTAAGTCACCATGATTTCATCCTTGAATCACGACATAGGATATATGGTAGCTTTAACCTAATAGAAGGATACAATTGCCATGATTAAACCACATCACATGCCCTAGATAGGAATATGTCTCAAGAACATACCAAGAATGGTTCTCTAGACCATGGTCAAGGTTATTTTTCCTTTGAGTGGGGATATAGGCATTGTGCATAGGTGTCATGTGTATGTTTTATGCACTGAAATGAGTCTCAAGGCCTAAACATAGTCATGGATGAAATAAGGGACTTAATCTCTAAGTGATCCTTCCCAAGCCCAAGCACTATGGAAAACGGAGGAAAGAATTTGGGCCTTAGACCCTAAACATAGTTTCTTGGGCTTGATCACCATGAAATGTTGGATCATGTTGTCATCGATGCCAAAGGATTGATGTCAAAGGAACAATGTCTTGTCATAGTATATTGATGTAGTGATTGATGGATCATGTATTGACCTTGATGTCAATGGATTGGTGTCAAGATGAGTCATAGTCGTATACATAGATGAAGATGGATCAATGAGTTGTCATTAATATATGATGCATAGTTGGATTGATGTAAATATGACTCATTATTGTATTGTCATGGTTGTACAAATGGATGAACTCCAAAGTGGTCCCCTTATGGTGAAAGCCCTCACGGGAAGACGCTTTGCGGTGAACTCCAAAGTGGTTATTGTCTTGTCATGGTTGTACAAATGGATGAACTCCAAAGTGGTCCTCTTATGGTTAAATCCCTCATGGGAAGACGCTTTGCAGTGAACTCCAAAGTGGTCCCCTTATGGTGAAAACCCTCACGGGAAGACGCTTTGCAGTTGAGTTATCCTAGAATTATGGTTAGAGAACCCATGCTTAATTATTGAATAATGAGATTAAAAACAGTGAATTTTTCAGTGAAACTATCCCAAATGGATAGTGCTTGTCAAGTCATTTTTGTTGGTATGTGGAACGACACATAACTCCTCACGGTTTGAGAGTTATGGCCTTGCGAAGCTAAAGGACCCTCATATGTTGGCTTGAAGCCCCAAAAGGTCAAAGAAGTCAAAGTGCTTGCATTGAAGAAATTATTTAAATAATAAAGTGAAGTGACAAAGTCAAAGAGGATTATTTAAAGTGAAGTGACAAAGTCAAGGAGGATTATTTAAATAATAAAGTGAAGTGAGAAAGTCAAAAAGATTATTTAAATAATAAAGTGAAGTGACAAAATCAAAGAGGATTATTTAAATAATAAAGTGAACTGACAAAGTCAAAGAGGATTATTTAAAGTGAAGTGACAAAGTCAAGGAGGATTATTTAAATAATAAAGTGAAGTGACAAAGTAAAAAATGATTATTTAAATAATAAAGTGAAGTGACAAAATCAAAGAGGATTATTTAAATAATAAATTGAAGTGACAAAGTCAAGGAGGATTATTTAAATAATAAAGTAAATGGAGAAATTTCTAATTATGGAAAGTGGTTATAAGAAGGTTAACTCTAAAATGAGGAAAATGGTTTAAGTGGTCAAGTGGCTATTTGATACATGGACAAGTGGCAATTTGGGCAAAGTTGGGCATAGGTGATTATGTGGACAAAATGGCTACGTGGACAAAGTGGCCTAGAATATGCTTCTAAGGAAGCTACTTGGAGAGTATAAATAAGAAGCAAGGGTCTCTTGTGAAAATCATCTCTTGAGAATATATTGAAGATCTATTCTGAGAGAGAGATTGACTGGAGGATCTCATGGATGCATCAAAGTTTCTGTAAGTTTGAGATCATGACGATGAAAGTTTTGGAAGTTCAAAAACCCTAGTTTCTGAAGGAGTACGTGAGAAGCAGTGGGCTAGAGAGTGTACATACGCAGGCTACATTGAGGCAGGATGCATACACATGTGGGATGAAGGAAGGTAGAGTGCGTACAATTGGATGAAGTCATGAAGACTTGAGTGTGAGATGGTGCCAAGTTCTTGAAGTCTGAAGCAAGTTCCATATCTGCATTCTATGGGCTCAGATCTACCATAGAAACTCTGGTATGGTTACATTGTTGTCTTGATGGATACTCTTTCTTATTTTATGGTGAATGCTTAAGGAATTCTTGGTATGGTTGTTGTGATGTGGTTATGTTGGTTGATTGATAGAGTGAACAACACTCTTATGGTTTAGTACTGATATGATTTCCATAGTATATTGGTTTCTTATACATGATTTAGTAGCATTCATATTGTATGGTTGATGAGCATGAGTAATTTGTTGGAGAGCATAGATGTGTTGTGATTGGTTATGGTTCAGATTAGACAGTGAAATATAGAAGTGGATGTGACTGAAGGCTACAGAGGATCTAAGTTTTTCATGGAGATAAAACCTTAATCATTCAGAAGGAATACACAGGCTGTAGTACAGACATGCCACGTACATACGCGAGTTGTACTATTGGTAGGGCGCGTACATACACGTGTTGCACTACTGACAGGTCACGTACATGCTGACATATTAGTATCCATTGAGGATTGATTCCTCTTCTTAGTTGGTGATGAGTTGTGTAAGTTGAGTCTTTCATTATAGAGATGGTGCTCTTGTGGAGTTGTAAATCTATTCAATTGTTGTTGATAACCCAAGAATTGTAGTCCGTATTAAAAAGAAAATTGTACATACATCTTGTGTTCTTTGTGTTCCTTATGGTGATGAATTATTGATGATATTTGTTGTTGGTATATGTTGTTGATGTATGTTCACATTTAACTGGTTATAAATGACAACAATAAGTAATGAGTAAATGGTGATTGCTAACTAGGGAGTTTTTGTGAAGGGGAAGTTTTAAAAATAGCCCTACACTGATTCACCCCCCCCTCTTAGTGTGGTCGGTGTGTCCAACAATTGGTATCATAGCGGGCCTTCACTATAAGGCTTAACAAGATTGGAGGAGATCCATGGATGCACAAATGGATGATGAAGTTCCAATCCTTGATGAGGAAAATTATTCTACATGGAGAATAGAAATGAAAGTGCATTTGAAGGAAATAGGAGCGGGTGTTTGGAAATCAGCGAATGGTGGATCAATTCCTTTGAAGAAAAAGTCAAAGTTTGTGTATCAAAGAGAAGAAAAGAAGACTGATGCATTGGCTCTCAAGACCATTCTTAGTGGACTCTCAAGTTCTATCAAAGAGAGCATGGGACAATGCACTTCCACCAAGGATCTATGGCTAAATCTAGAGGAGACATACAAAAGAAAAAATGAAGATCTTAAAGACAACTCCATCAAGAACAATAAAGGTAAAGAATCTCAAAAATCCTCTATTTGCAATGATTCTAAATGTGATGATGTTGGAAAAAAGGAATACCTTGAAGACACTTCTATCAAGATCAATGAAGGTGAAGAATCTCCAAAAACCCCTGATTGCAATATTTCAAAATGTGATGATGAATATTTCTCTACATGCGAAGAAGAAAATCTAGAGATATTATGTGTAAAATTAAAATATAGTTATCCCATGGAAGAAGTAGAAGAAGAACAATCCAAGCTTAAAAGGAAAGTTGAATGGGGTCTATTTGAATACAACTATGAACATTGTTACATAGAATATAGCTATCTTTCCAAGAACACTAAAAGGTTTCTTAAAAAGAATCAAAGGCATATATTGAAGTTAAAGGAAATGCTCAAGGAACAAGAAGAAAGTAAAAAGACTCAATTAGAAGAAAAATAATAAGATATCAAAAGACTAAAGAATGAAATAGAAGAGAATAAGAAGATAGATAATGAGATTAACAAAAGTCTTGAATTTAATGTCCATCTCAAGACCCAAATTGAAGAAGACAAAAGGGTAGAGGAATTACTAAAGAATCAAGTAAATGAAAAGGAAGAGTCATGTCATAAGTTGGAAGCTGAAGTTGTTGATCTTAGAAAGAAAGTAGAGAAGTCAAATAAATTCTTGAATAACTCAACAATCTTTAACAAGATCTTGGATAGTCAAAGATCACCAAATGATAAATCAGGTCTTGGATACAAGAAAGAAGCTACACATGCTGAAGAACACTTCAAAGAAGCATGAGGTAAGTCCCTCACTCTCAAAGGATGGAAATAATGTTGCAAGTCAATCATCTACACAAAGCAAGGAATGTTTCAAAAGAAAAAAGCAAGGAAGACATCAAGAAGCCATCTTTACACCTCAAAGAACAGAGACACCTTCAAGATGGAAACCAAAGAAAAGGTATGAAAATGTTTTTCATAGTCAATGTTACTCATGTAATGAATATCATCACAAATATTTGGAATGCAGATATTATGCAAGGAAATATAGTGAAAGATTTCATAACACCCTAAGGTGTTGGAGATGTAATCAAGTAGGACATATTGCTTCTCATTGTCACACCATGAGATGTTAGAGATGTAGTGGATTTGACCACAAATCCCAGGATTGTTGGAACACAAGAAGAAAGTCCATGATGAGGAATTCATATAGCATGACTAGAAGAAGGCATGAAGTTACGAAGGAAGACATTTTTTAAAATATGGAAGATCAAAGATCAAGTTCTGAAAAACTGGGACACCTTGAGCAGTGGGTAAAGAAAATTGAACAGTCACAATAGAATGGAAGCCTTAAGGGAAGCTCAAGTTTGTCATCTTCATAAGAATACGTGGGTTACAATGGTAACCATCATGTATATACACAAGATGACCTATGAATAGGTCGCGTACATTTGCGAGCTCTCTATGCAACAGGTCATGTATATGTGGTAAAAAGCCTTGGGAAAAGGGATATGCATATGAGTTGTAGCATGGTATGATGGTATAACTCTTTGTTGCAAGGTCTGACATGTTTGTTGTAGGTTTTCATGATTACATGTTGGCATACATAATTGTTGTATGTATGGTGGTGATATATGGTTGAGTGTTGAAATACTATCTTAGATGCATGGTACTAACCCTAGAGTGTGGATTGAGACACTTCTTTGTTCAGGAACAATGTTGGTTGTGACAGTGAAGTTATGGTACTTTGCTTATGAGATATATCATGATGATGCTAGCTAGAGATGTCATTGATTTATTGAGGCACACTTCTAGTACATGTATTATTGGATGCTTAGTATTTGTTGTAGTGAATGGTGGTTGAGGTTGATATGTTAGGATACATGGTTGATACATATTTGAGCTCCATTGATATATCTTATGATGTATTGTGAGACGCATATTTTTTGGATATCTTGGTGCATGCATTTGGCATGAGGATGGGCTACATAGTGGGACATGTAGTTGATGAGTTGATGAGGTGGTCATATTGTACATCATTGATGAGTCATAGCTTGATCTATAGTTGATGCATGATTGATACACCTTTTGGTACATTGTTAGAGGCACCTACTAGCAATATGATTGGCATGTGTTGTATGGTGGATATGGCATACATGCACAAGGACAGATCTTGATTGTAGCTTATCTTTTATTGGTATTGGTGCATGGTTGATGCACTTTCCTAGTACAAGTGGTGATACATGTTTGGTGCACTTGTTGATGTATGGATGATATAGTTAAAACGCTTCATTGATTAAGATACATGATTGTGGCACTTGGTTCTTGGTAGAGGCACATCATGAATGATATGACACTTGTTTGAGGCACATGGTTGGCATGTTAGTAGTGGCATGTGGTTGATGCACTCCATTGATGATATATTCTGGCATATGATATGGTATTGATGTACATGGTTGATGTACATGGGTATTGCGCATGGTTGGCACAAGATGTACTTGGTTGATGTTTTGTTCATGATTCTCTATTCATTGTTGACATATTGTTTTCTTCATAATGTATGGTATGGCACGGGTTTGATGCATCGACAGGTCTAAGGATCGTCATAAAAAGAGAAATTGATCTATTGCAGCAGAAGCATATTGCAGTGGTAGCATATTGTTCATATTGTAGATAAGATAGGGGGAGACATACCCATAGGGGGAGTCATTCTTCTTCCGATGATTCTAGGAGGAGAGATTGATTAGATGCAAAGATAAATACTTGAAAAAAAGACCTATACTTGGAGAAAGAGCACAGAGGCATAGTTCCAGGGGGAGCGATGGTCACAAGGGGAGCATGAGCTATATATATTTAGCATTACATCAGAGTGATATCCCTTGTTCAAAAGGGGAGAGATTATTCCGAGGAATATCAAAGACATTCAGACAGAGGGAGCATCCCTAAGGAGAGTTTAGGCAGGGGGAGCAGCCCCAAGGGGAGAATGACCCTTTTCCATTGATGTCAAAGGGGGAGAGATAGTCACATTGATGTGATTGAGATACCTATTGATGTAGAGCAATGCCTTGTCTACATGTTGCCATCAATGATTGGTGTTGACATCAATGTTGGAATTGTCATCAATTTCAAAGGGGGAGATTGTTGGATCATGTTGTCATTGATGCCAAAGGATTGATGTCAAAGGAATAATGTCTTGTCATAGTATATTGATGTAGTGATTGATGGATCATGTATTGACCTTGATGTCAATGGATTGATGTCAAGAGGAGTCATAGTTGTATGCACAGATGAAGATGGATCAATGAGTTTTCATTGATATATGATGTATAGTTGGATTGATGTAAAATTGACTTATTATTGTATTGGCATGGTTGTACAAATGGATGAACTCCAAAGTGGTCCCCTTATGGTGAAATCCCTCACGGGAAGATGCTTTGAGATTAACTCCAAAGTGGTTATTGTTTTTTCATGGTTGTACAAATGGATGAACTCTAGAGTGATCCCCTTATGGTGAAAGCCCTTACGAGAAGACGATTTGCGGTGAACTCCAAAGTGGTCCCCTTATGGTGAAAGCCCTCACGGGAAGACTCTTTGTGGTTGAGTTATCCTAGAAGTATGGTTAGAGAACCCATGCTTAATTATGGAATAATGAGATGAATATCAGTGAATTTATTAGTGAAACTATCCCAGATGGATAGTTCTTGTTAATCCATTTCCGGTGGTATGTGGAACATCACATAACTCCTCACAATTTGAGAGTTATGGCCTTACGAAGTTGAAGGACCCTCATATGTTGGCTTGAAGCCCCAAAATGTCAAAGAAGTCAAAGTGTTTGCAAATAATAAATTATTTAAATAATAAAGTGAAGTGACAAAGTCAAAGAGGATTATTTAAAGTGAAGTGACAAAGTCAAGGAGGATTATTTAAATAATAAAGTGAAGTGACAAAGTCAAGGAGGATTATTTAAATAATAAAGTGAAGTGACAAAGTAAAAAAAGATTATTTGAATAATAAAGTGAAGTGACAAAATAAAAGAGGATTGTTTAAATAATAAAGTGAAGTGACAAAGTCAAAGAGGATTATTTAATGTGAAGTGACAGAGTCGAGGAGGATTATTTAAATAATAAAGTGAAGTGACAAAGTCAAAAAGGATTATTTAAATAATAAAGTGAAGTGACAAAATCAAAGAGGATTATTTAAATAATAAACTGAAGTGGCAAAGTCAAGGAGGATTATTTAAATAATAAATTAAATGAAAAACTTTCTAATTATGGAAAGTGGTTATAAGAAGGTTAACCCTAAAATCAAGAAAATGGGTTAAGTGGTCAAGCGACTATTTGATACATGGACAAGTGGTAATTTGGGCAAAGTTGGACATAGGTGACTATGTGGATAGAATGGCTATGTGGACAAAGTGGCCTAGAAGATGCTTCTAAGGAAGCTACTTGGATAGTATAAATAAGAAGCAAGGGTCTCTTGTGAAAATCATCTCTTGAGCATATATTGAAGATCTATTCTAAGAGAGAGATTGACTGGAGGATCTCATGGACGCATCAAAGTTTTCGTAAGTTTGAGATCATGAAGACGAAAGTTTCAGAAGTTCAGAAACCCTAGTTTCTGAAGGAGTACACAAGAAATAGTGGGCCAGCGCGCATACATACGCAGGCTACAGTGAGGCAAGATGCGTACACATGCAGGCTGAAGGAAGGTAGAGCGCGTACAGTTGGATGAATTCATGAAGACTTGAGTGTGAGTTGGTGCCAAGTTCTTGAAGTCTGAAGCAAGTTCCATATCTGCATTCTATGGGCTCAGATCTGCCATAGAAACTATGGTATGGTTACATTGTTTTCTTGATGGATACTCTTTCTTCTTGTATTGTGAATGCTTAAGGCATTCTTGGTATGGATTTTGTGATGTGGTTATGTTGGTTGATTGATAGAGTGAGAAGAACTCTTGTGGTTTAGTACTGATATGATTGCCATAGTATACTGGTTGCTTATACATGATTTAGTAGCATTCATATTGTTGGTTGAGGAGCATGAGTAAGTTGTTGGAGAGCATAGATGTGTTGTGATTAGTTATGGTTCAGATTGGACAATGAAGGACAAAAGTGGATGTGATTGAAGGCTGCAAAGGATCTGAGTTTTTCATTGAAAGAAAACCCTAATCGTTAAGAAGGAATACACAGGTTGTAGTATAGGCAGGCCGCGTGCATACGCGAGTTGTACTACTTGTAGGGATCGTACATACGCGTTTCACACTACTGACAGGTCACGCACATTTTGACAGATTGGTATCTATTGAGGATTGATTCCTCTTCTCAGTTGGTGATGAGTTGTGTAAGATGAGACTTGCATTATAGAGTTGGTGCTCTTGTGGAGTTGTAAATCTATTCAGTTGTTGTTGATAACCCAAGGATTGTAGTCCGTAATAAAAAGAAAATTGTACATACATCTTGTGTTCTTTGTGTTCCTTGTGGTGATGACTTTTTGATGATATTTGTTGCTGGTATATGTTGCCAATGTATGCTCACATTTAACTGGTTATAAATGACAACAATAAGTAATGAGTAAATGGTGATTGCTAACTAAGGAGTTTTTGTGAAGGGGGAGTTTTAAAAATATCCCTACACTAATTCACCCCCCCTTTCAGTGTGGTTAGTGTGTACAACAATTGGTATCAGAGCAGGCCTTCACTATAAGGCTTAACAAGACTGGAGGAGATCCATGGACACACAAATGGATGATGAAGTTCCAATCCTTGATGAGGAAAATGATTCTACATGGAGAATAGAAATGAAAGTGCATTTGAAGGAAATAGGAGCGGGTGTTTGGAAAGAAACTATTGGTGGATCAGTTGCTTTGAAGAACAAGTCAAAGTTTGCAGCTCAAAGAGAAGAAAAGAAGAATGATGCACTGTCTCTCAAGACCATTCTTAGTGGAATCTAAAGTTATATCAAAGAGAGCATGGGAAAATGCACTTCCACCAAGGATATATGGCTAAAGCTAGAGGAGACATACCAAAGCAAAAAGGAAGACCTTAAAGACAACTCCATCAAGAACAATGAAGGTAAAGCATCTCCAAAATCCTCTATTTGCAATGATTCTAAATGTGATGATGTTGGCAAAAAGGAAGACCTCGAAGAAAATTCTATCAAGATCAATGAAGGTAAAGAATCTCCAAAAACCCCTGATTGCAATATTTCAAAATGTGATGATGAATATTTCTCTACAAGGGAAGAAGAAAATCTAGAGATAGTATGTGTAGAATTAAAATATAGTTAATGGAAGAAGTAGAAGAAGAACTATCATAGCTTAAAAGGAAAGTTGAATGGGGTCTATTTGAATACAACTATAACCATTGTTACATAGAATATAGCTATCTTTCTAAGAACACTAAAAGGTTTCTTAAAAAGAATCAAAGGCATATATTGAAGTTAAAGGAAATGTTCAAGGAACAAGAAGAAAGTAACAAGACTCAATTAGAAGAAAAAGAAGAAGAGATCAAAAGAATAAAGAATAAAATAGAAGAGAATAAGAAGCTAGATAATGAGATTAGCAAAAGTCTTGAAGTTAATGTCCATCTGAAGACCCAAATTGAAGAAGCCAAAAGGGTAGAGGAATTACTAAAGAATAAAGTAAATGAAAAGGAAGAGTCATGTCATAAGTTGGAAGCTAAAGTTGTTAATATTAGAATGAAAGTAGATACGTCAAACAAATTCTTGAATAGCTCAAAAATCTTGAATGAGATCGTGGATAGTCAAAGATCACCAAATGATAAATCAAGTCTTGGATAAAGAAACTACACATGTTGAAGCAATCACTTCAAAGAATATGAGGTAAGTCCCTCACTCTCAAAGGATGGAAATAATGTTGCAAGTCAATCATCTACACAAGGCAAGGAAAGTTTCAAAAGAACAAAGCAAGGATAACATCAAGAAGCCATCTTTACACCTCAAAGAAGAGAGACACCTTCAACATGGACACCAAAGAAAAGGTATGAAAATGTTTTTCATGGTCAATGTTATGCATGTAATGAATATGGTCACAAAGCTTTGGAATGCAGATATTATGCAAGAAAATATAGTGAAAGATTTCATAACACCCTAAGGTGTTGGAGATGTAATCAAGTAGGACATATTGCTACTCATTGTCACACTATGAGATGCTACAGATGTAGTGGATTTGGCCACAAATCCAAAGATTGTTGGAACACAAGAAGAAATTCCATGATGAGGAATTCATATAGCATGACTAGAAGAAGGCATGAAGTTAGGAAGGAAGACATTTTTTAAAAGATGGAAGCTCAAAGCTCAAGTTCTGAAAAACTAGGACACCTTCAATAGTGGGTGAATAAAACTGAACAGTCACAACATAATGCCAGCCTTAAGGGAAGCTCAATTTTGTCATCTTCAAAAGCATACGCGGGTTACAATGGTTATAGTCGTGTACATACACAAGCTGACCTATGAATAGGTCAGGTACATAGGTGAACTATCTATGCAGCAGGTCCCATATCTGTGGTAAAACGCCTTGCAAAAGGGGCTATGCATATGAGTTGCAGCATGGTATGATGGTATAACTCTTTATTGCAGGGTCTGACATGTTTGTTGCATGTTTTCATGATTACATGTTGGCATACATAATTGTTGTATGTATGGTGGTGATATATAGTTGAGTGTTGAAAGACTATCTTAGATGCATGGTACTAACCCTAGAGTGTGGATTGGGACACTTTTTTGTTGAGGAACAATGTTGGTTGTGACAGTGAAGTTATGGTACTTTGGTTATGAGATATATCATGATGATGCTAGCTAGAGATGACATTGATCTATTGAGGCACACTTCTAGTACATGTATTATTGGATGCTTAGTATTTTTGGTAGTGAATGGTGGTTGAGGCTAATCTGTTGGGATACATGGATGATACATATTTGAGCTCCATTGATATATCTTATGATGTATTTTGAGATGCATATTTGTTGGATATCTTGGTGCATGCATTTGGCATGAGGATGGGCTACATAGTGTGACATGTAGTTGATGAGTTGATGAGGTGGTCATATTGTACATCATTGATGAGTCATATCTTGATCTATAGTTGATGCATGATTGGTACACCATTTGGTACATTGTTAGAGGCACCTACTAGCAGTATGATTGGAACAAGTTTTATGGTGGATATGGAATACATGCATGAGGACACATCTTGATTGTAGTTTATCTTGTTATGGTATTGGTGCATCATTGATGCACTTGCTTGGTACAAGTGGCGATACATGTTTGGTGCACTTGTTGATGTATGGATGATATAGTTAAAACACTTCATTAATTAAGATACATTATTGTGGAACTTGGTTCTTGGTAGAGGCATATCATGAATGATATGACACTTGTTTGAGGCACATGGTTGGCATGTTGGTAGAGGCATCTGGTTGATGCAATCCATTGTTGATATCTTATGGAATATGATATGGTATTGATGTACATGGGTATTGTGCATGGTTGGCACATGATGTACTTGGTTGATGTTTTGTTCATGATTCTTTATTCATTGTTGACATTTGTTTTTCTTCATAATGTATGGTATGGCACGAGTTTGATGCATGGACAGGTCCAAGGATCATCATAAAAAGAGAAATTGATCTATTGCAGCAGAAGCATATTGCAATGGTAGCATATTGTTCATATTGCAGAGAAGATAGGGGGATACATACCCATAGGGGGAGTCATTCTTCTTCCCATGATTCTAGGAATAGAGATTTATCAGATACAAAGATAAATACTTGAAAAAAAGACCTATACTTGGAGAAAGAGAACAGAGACATAGTTCCAGGGGGAGCGATAGTCACATGGGGAGCATGAGTTATATATCTTCAACAGTACATCAAAGTGATATCCCTTGTTCAAAAGGGGAGATATTATTCAGAGGAATACCAAAATCATTCAGACAGGGGGAGAAACCCCAAGGAGAGTTCAGGTAGGTGGAGCAGCCCCAAGGGGAGAATGACTCTTTGTCATTGATGTCAAAGGGGGAGAGATAGTCACATTGACGTGATTGAGATTCCTATTGATGTAGAGAAATTCCTTGTCTACATGTTGCCATCAATTATTGGTGTTAACATCAATGTTGGTATTGCCATCAATGCGAAAGGGGGAGATTGTTGGATCATGTTGTCATCGATGCCAAAGGATTGATGTCAAATGAACAATGTCTTGTCATAGTATATTGATGTAGTGATTAATGGAATATGTATTGACCTTGATGTCAATGGATTGATGTCAATATGAGTCATAGTCATATGCATTGATGAAGATGGATCAATGAGCTGTCATTGATATATGATGCATAGTTGGATTGATGTAAATATGACTCATTATTGTCTTTTCATGGTTGTACAAATGGATGAACTCCAAATTGGTCCCCTTATGGTGAAAGCCCTCACAGGAAGACACTTTGCAGTGAAATCCAATGTGGTTATTGTCTTGTCATGGCTGTACAAATGTATGAACTCGAAAGTGGTCCTTGTTAAATTTGGCAGCATCGATAGTCATTCTCCAATGAGAGGCCATATGGGCCACCCTGAGGCTAGCCAGGGAGATTTGGAGAATCAACCAGTCTTATGAGGTATTGAAAAAAGCTAGGGGGAATGTACAACCTCTGTGAATCAAACCAAAAGTCAGGACGAATGAGATGATATGTAAGTCTAATGCAAAATTCAGGGGGACTGTACAACCTCTGTGAGCATGGACATTCTAGTGCAAAAGTCAGGGGGAACGTACAACCTCTATGAGCATAGATAGACTAGTGCAAAAGTTAGGGGGAACGTACAACCTTTGTGAGCCTAGTCAAGCCTTGTTATCCATGAGAAAAAGTCAAGGCATCTAGCAAAAGTTTGGTTGAATATAAAATTCCTATGAAATAGAAACAAACGATATTCCTAATATTGCAAATGATATAAATGTATTGATCTAGTGCGTTGGCATGTGTAACATTATCCACCATGAAGAGAATTTTGAATTGCCATGTAATGTTGAGTTGTAACTAAAGTCTTAAGTCTAGTTCTATTTTAGAACTAAAGTGTAATGTTGAGTTGTAACTGAAATCTTAAGTCCAGTTCTATTTTCAAACTAAAGTGTAATGCTAAGTTGTAACTGAAGTCTCAAGTCTAGTTCTATTTTCAAACTAGAGTATACCAGTCTCAAGTCTAATTCGAACTAAAGTATGAAGCTGAATTATGATTAAAGCATGCAAACAAGTTACTATTTCGAGCCTCTCCTCCTCTCCTCTTCAACCTATATAAGCAGAGGTTGATCCCTCTCTTCAACACAATTTTTGATATGCAGGTTAAGGGAGAAGCAATAGAGGAGCATATCGGTGATAAAGAGGCAGCATACCAAAGCAACATATCAGTGTTGTATATCAACAATAGAGGTTGCATATCATAGGAATATATCATCATCATATCAATGTTGTATATATCAACAATAGAGGCATCATATTAGAGGTGTATTTCAGCAAGGTCTCTTAGGTCTTTGTCAGTTCATAGTCATCTTGGAAAGCTCTTTAAGAGTAGAACATTCATGGTGGATATTTGTAAGTGATCATACATCATTAATGCAATAAAGGAATATCATTTGCTGGGGTTTTTCTCCCTGTACAGGTTTTCCCCGGGGTATATGTGTTGTTGATGTGCATGCTTACTTGTCTACATAGTTATTTCTATTCAGTTATGATTTGGTATCGTTGAAGTGTATTAAGCTGGAATCAAAGTGTTGAAGAAAATAAAATAATTAATCTACATAAGAAATCAAGCTCATAATTTAACCGTCCCCTTATGGTGAAAGATCTCATGGAAAGACGCTTTGTGGTGAAATCCAAAGTGGTCCCCTTATGGTGAAAGCCCTCACGGGAAGATGCTTTGCGGTTGAGTTATCTTAGAAGTATAGTTATAGAACCCATGATTAGTTATGGAATAATGAGATGAAGATCAATGAATTTATTAGTGAAACTATCTCAGATGGATAGTGCTTGTCAAGCCATTTCCAGTGGTATGTGGAACGTCACATAACTCTTCACGGTTTGGGAGTTATGGCCTTACGAAGTTGAACGACCCTCATATGTTGGCTAGAAGCCCCAAAAGGTCAAAGAAGTCAAAGTGCTTGCAAAGAAGAAATAATTTAAATAATAAAGTGAAGTGGCAAAGACAAAGATGATTATTTAAAGTGAAGTTACAAAGTCAATGATGATTATTTAAATAATAAAGTGAAGTGACAAAGTCAAAATAATTTATTTAAATAATAAAGTGAAGTGACAAAGTCAAAGAGGATTATTTAAATAATAAAGTGAAGTGACAAAGTCAAAAGGGATTATTTAAAGTGAAGTGACAAAGTCAAGAAGGATTATTTAAATAATAAAGTGAAGTGACAAAGTCAAAAAAGATTATTTAAATAATAAAGTGAAGTGACAAAATCAAAGAGGATTATTTAAATAATAAAGTAAAGTGACAAAGTCAAGGAGGATTATTTAAATACTAAAGTAAATGGATAACTTTCTAATTATGGAAAGTGGTTATAAGAAGGTTAACTCTAAAATGAGGAAAATGGGTTAAGTGGTCAAGTGGCTATTTGATACATGGACAAGTGACAATTTGGGCAAAGTTGGACATAGGTGACTATGTGGAAAAAATGGCTATGTGGACAAAGTGTCCTAGAAGATGCTTTTAAGGAAGCTATTTGGAGAGTATAAATAAGAAATGAGGGTCTCTTGTGAAAATCATCTCTTGAGCATATATTGAAGATCTATTCTGAGAGAGAGATTGACTAGAGGATCTCATGGATGCATCAAAGTTTTTGTAAGTATGAGATCATGACGACGAAAGCTTCGGAAGTTTAGAAACCCTAGTTTATGAAGGAGTAAGTGAGCAATAGTGGGTCAGAGCGCGTACATATGTGGGATACAGTGAGGCAGGACACGTACACATGCGGGCTGAAGGAAGGCAGAGTGTGTACAGTTGGATGAAGTCATGAAGACTTGAGTGTGAGCTGGTGCCAAGTTCTTGAAGTCTGAAACAAGTTCTAGATCTGCATTCTATGGGTTCAGATCTGCCATAGAAACTCTGGTATGGTTACATTGTTGTCTTGATGGATACTCTTGCTTATTGTATGGTGAATTCTTAAGGCATTCTTGGTATGGTTGTTGTGATGTGGTTAGGTTGGTTGATTGATAGAGTGAGCAACACTCTTATGGTTCAATACTGATATGATTGCTATAGTATATTGGTTGCTTATACATGATTTAGTAACATTCATATTGTATGGTTGAGGAGCATGAGTAAGTTGTTGGAGAGCATAGATGTGTTGTGATTGGTTATGGTTCAGATTTGACAGTGAAAGACAGAAGTGGATGTGACTGAAGACTGTAGAGGATCTGAGTTTTTCATGGAGAGAAAACCCTAATCGTTCAGAAGGAATACACAAGTTGTAGTACAGACAGACCACTTACATACGCAAGTTGTACTACTGGTATGGCACGTAAATATGTGTGATGTACTACTAACAAGTCACGTAGCTGTTGCAGATTGGTATCTATTGAGGATTGATTCCTCTTCTTAGTTGGTGCTGAGTTGTGTAAGTTGAGTCTTGCATTATAGAGCTGGTGATCTTGTGGAGTTGTAACTCTATTCAGTTGTTGTTGATAACCCAAGGATTGTAGTCCGTAGTAAAAATAAAATTGTACATATATCTTGTGTTCTTTGTGTTCCTTGTGGTGATGACTTATTGATAATATTTGTTGCTAGTATATGTTGCTGATGTATGTTCACATTTCACTGGTTATAAATAACAACAATAATTAATGAGTAAATGGTGATTGTTAACTAAGGAGATTTTGTGAAGGGGAAGTTTTAAAAAGAGCCCTACACTGATTCACCCCCCCTCTCAGTCTGGTCGGTGTGTCCAACATGAAAAACACTTGAAAACCACGACATAGGCCCTCTTTAGGATATCATTGGCATCAAAATTGAATATGGACACCATTAGGATATTTTTCACATCACAAGTGGGTTAATGTTATGAACCAAAGACTAAATACAAAATCACAACAATAGATATAAAAGACCAATATGAAAAAACTCTCTTATTACTATCAAACCCTTAGGATATGGAAACACCATACAATGGATCCTATTATGGAAGGGATCCTTTCCTGTTCACTTATCTCTTCGAGGGGGCATCCTCCTATTGAGCTACCGCTCCAAATACAATAATTCTCTTAATCTCCCATTACATTTCTTGAACCCCTTTATATAGTTCTACCATCACCTAAGAACATTCTAGAGGATGAATCTTCTAGAAGTAGAACCTTCTAAGAAGTCCTCTTACATTTATTATATCTAATTACCCATTTATAATATCTAACTACCATAATGGGTCTTATTTAATAATATAGTGGACCTAGTCCACCTTACATTGAATGACCTCCACTATTATCACTATGGACCATCTACCCCCTGCCCCCCCCCACTACCTTTCTAGCTACCTTACATTCCATCCCCATTATGAAAGCGTTGTCCTCAACGTTTGATGTACAACCATATACCAAGGTCCCATGGATAAGTGTGGACCATAATGCTGAAGTAGACTAGAGAACCGGGGTCCCATTGAGAAATGGAAGCCACCATATTGAAGTAGTCCAACCGCCATTGTAAACCAGGGTCCCATGTCCAAGTGCTCATGTGAACTCCACATGGAAGATATCGGCACCCAATAACCAACTGAAAATGATGCTCCCAATACTGACACCTATCATGTGGATCTAAATAAGAATATCCATCCACATAGTGGGAAAGGGTCAACGCTGAATCTAGAATGAACAATACCATTGTAGAATATGCAGGCTAGACACTGGTAATCATAACTAGCTCTTGATGTGGGACATTGATGTTCTCTACAGAAGGTGGAGTAGAGTCATCAAATAAAATATGGAAATGGTTGCCATCCCAGAAATGAAAACTATCCATATACCAATCATCGCAATCGGCATCGAGATCATACCAAGCATATATTTATTGATTATAATCATCCTTGATGTCCGCCATATAAAATATCTCCTGCATGCTATCCAATGAATCTTGAATACTATGAAAACTATCATTGAGGCCATCTCCAAAGGCATCAAATTTGTCATTCAATGTGTCATACAATTGGAATTTGAATGCTTCAAGAATTTATTTGAGGGTTTGAGAGGAAATAGCCATTTGATCACTCTATGAACTCTTCAGTCCCACAACCGTCACGAAAAAACCCAAAAAATAGAACAATAAATTACTGCAAAAAATTGCGGCGTTTTCCAAAAAAACCCTGAAAAACTGTTGAATTTAAAATGCTCATAATTTCACTTCCCGAATTCCGTTTCAGCTAATTTGTTTTTGAAATTGGGTGAAATTGTGAGAGGAACTCAGATATGTAATTTGTTTGGGAAAATTTGGCCTCTAGATGCTGCATAAATAAATAAAAAAATCACGCTGTCGTCCATGGAAAAAACTCTGAAAATTTGCAGATTTTAAAACTTCAATATCTTGACTTCCCGGACTCCGTTTATGACGATTTTTTTTTTTAACTTGGGTGTTTTTATGAGAGGAACTTGGATATACAACATTTTTCTGAAAATTTTGCATATAAATATACTGAAAATTTCTAGAATGTCGCGTCCCTCTTTTTTCTTCTCCGAAAACAAATCTGCAAAAATAAAAAATATTTGCCCACAATGTCTACCAAGGAAAGTGCTATGATACCACTTGTTATGAACCAAAGACTGAATACAAAATCACCACAATAGATATAGAAGAACAATATGCAAAAACTCTCTTATTACTATCAATCCCTTAGGTTAGGGCAACACCATACAATGGATCCTATTATGGAAGGGATCCTCTCTTGTTCACTTGTCTCTTCGAGTGGGCATCCTTCTATTGAATTACTACTCCAAATACAATAATTCTCTTCATTTCTCATTACATTGCTTGAACCCCTTTATATAGTGCTACCATCACCTATGAACATTCTAGAGGAGGAATCTTCTAGAAGTAGAACCTTCTAAGAAGTCATCTTACATTTATTATATCTAATTACCCATTTATTATATCTAACTACCATAGTGGGCCTTGTTCAATAATATAGTGGACCTAGTCCACCTTACATTGAATAACCTCCACAATTATCACTATGGGCCCTCTAGGCCCCCCCACTACCTCTCTAGCTACCTTACAGTTAAGGGGCATTAACCATGGTTGAAGAAAGAAAACAAGTGCCTTGGGATACTATTAAATCTTCTCATGTTCAAGAGCCTTGAACGAGTCATCAAACCAACACATGAATCCTTTGTAGGGGGGTTTTGCAAGCCTTCAAGTGGGATACAAGTGTTGTGAATAGGTTTTGTGCAATATAAATGGGTCTTAAGGCTGAAACATTGTCAAGGAGAAAATAAGGGCATTAAACACTAATTGAACTTCCTCAAGCTCAAGCACCATCAACAACACCTAGAAACCATAACACAAGGACTCATTAAGGGGGCTTTGGCCTAGGAGAGGATATAGACACCATCGAGATGTTTTGCGCACAACATATAGGTCTCCAAATCTTGACCATGGTGTGTGGAAGAAAAACACAACCTCAAGCTCTTGACCATGGTTGGGGGAGAGAAACAACAACCTTAGTTCCTAAACATGAGTTATTAGGTTTAAGCACCATGATCACATCACCACCACACATGACCCTTGTATGGTATCTTTAGACTACTAGAGAGATATAGGTGAATGAATAGATTTTGAACACCAAGAATGGGTCTTGGGGTATAACCAACATCAAGGGAGGAAAATAGGGCCCTTAGGCCTTGAACAAAGCTTCTTGGATTCAAGTGTCATGGAAGAGAACATGGAAACACATCTCTCTAGAAGGCCCTTGGGATAAATTGAATATGCATCCCATTAGAAGGTTTTCCACACCATGAAGCCTTAACCATTGTCAAAGAATGAAAACAAGTACCTTAGGATCTTATTGAAGCTTCTCAAAATCAACTTCCTTAAATAAGTACTCAAACCAACACATGAAAACTTTGTACGGGGTCTTTGACCTTCGAGAGGAGTATGAATGCCATGAGTAGGTTTTGTACATTAGAAAGGGCCTTGAAATATAAACATAGTTGAGAGAAGGGTGCGGGGTTTTACACTAAAAATGGGCCTCTTAAGAACCTTTCAACTATGAATGGTTTACCAAGAGACATTATGATGTTCTTTGTAAGACTAATCGATATTTGGGTTTTAAGAATGGTGAAGAAAGGATAACAAGAGCCTTCAATATTTAACAAAAATTATCTGGCTAAAGCATTGTGAAAGATCCATTGAAACACCATATAGGATCTTTGGCCTTGTTATGAGTGCCATTAATTGGATTTGGTCAACACTAATGGGTTGACGATGGTCAAAAAGGATTTGGAGAACACTAATTGAATTCAAGCAAATGATCAACATGACTGTGTTACAAGATTGGTCTTAATTATACTCTGAAGACTTATCCATCGGCTCCCAACGTTAAAGAGGTAAAAATAACGATTTAGGAAACACAGAAAAGCAATTTGTGGAAAGTGTCTAAGAAATCGAAATGTGGGGAGAGAATGTTTTTGAGTGGCGACGACGGCACACCCGTACTTTACACTTGGAAACTTTTTGAAATTTTTGGAAGTGCTCTCCCCACTTTCATATGGGTTTTCACTTATGGTTAATGCACGTAATAAATGGCCAAAAAGATCGTTAACACAAACTCCCTTGTGCCCGGTGAGAACGGATTTTCCATGAAATCAGGCTTCGAATTCGACGTTCCACCTAACGTTTTGTTGGTTCTTAAAAGTATTTGATTAGTAATAAAAAATTTGAAACGTCACAAATAATAGGGATGAAAATAATTCAATCGTTAATTTGACATTTAAATCTTAAAATTACTTGTCAAAATTAGTTAGTTGTACCTGTATGTACCTTCATTGTTTCACTTAATTTTATTAATTTTTTTTATATTTTCTTTGGTAAAATAATTATGCACTATGGTTGATTTCTCATACAAAGTTTGTATTCAACAAGCCTGCAGCACCCACCACTATTACTAGTACCATTATTACTAATAAAAAGCCAAATCATCACTTGATTGACATCGCTGCTTCAAATGAAATATAATCTTTAAGAAACTTTCTGCAACACTCATCACTATTAGTACCATTACTGTTAATAAAAAGTGTAAAGAAAAAAATAAGCATTGCTAAGATAAGAACAAATTCTCACAAGCTCCATAGTGAAACTGGGCATTGGTCAATTCCTAAAACGTCATGGGATGAAAGAGTGTGTCACCTTTGTGACACTAAGAAGGTTGAAGATGAAAATCACTTTCTCTTAGATTGTCCATCCTATACCCAAATTATATCTTATTTTCAAAATATGTGTCACACTACCAACCTTCCTAACCTCTTAGCTCAAAAAAACTATGGTGATATTGGAAAGTTTATCTTAATGTTTTTCGAGCACATAAACAAAATTTTAAAGAATCGCAAGTAATCACTTACCCTCTTAAAGTCCGATAGACCAATTTGGTCTCAATGAACGTTGTTCATCATCATCATCAAATCCTATTTTTATTTTAAATATTATAACTTCCAAATACATGATAATTTTTAATTTGATTATAATATTAATATTATTGTATATAATAATATTTTAAAATAAGAGTTCTTTAAAGGTATAACACTGGTATACTCTCAAGTGGAAGTGCTTTTGGTAGGGGGAAGACGTTTGAATTTTTTACGAGTAAGTTAAATTTGGGTGTGTCTAAAACTTTGGATTATAAATTGTTCACATTATAAATTAGTTGATTTTGAATTATAAGTTAATTAATTTTAATGATGGATTATAAAATTTTGAATTATATGATGATCGAGTTGGATGGTGAAAGATAAGGTATAACTTGATGGATTTCATTTGTCATGGAGAATTCCATTTAAGATCATGTAAAATTCTTTTATACAACAAATAATTTTTCTATTGCTAAATGGTCTTACGTAAATATTTATATTTATATGTAAAAAATATCAAATAAAAAAATTATAATTTTACATTAACTATAAAAAAAAGGTTAGATAAAAGTAATTTTACATTAATCACAAAAGGATTCGATAAAATAAAAACATTATATATTGAGTAAAAAATCAAACACAAAATAATATTAGGCGTAGTTTAAAGGGTCAATGATTTGGCTTTTTTTCGGCACCCAATCTATCATTGATGACTAGACCCTACTTCGACAACCTGCCTTGTTTTCATGCCAGCCACCATTTTCTTTCCACTTTCCTAGTGGCTAGCTCCAAGTGATCGTCTCTACAACCAGTTCTCTTGGCGATGTCTCTCTATAGATTTGACACCCTACAGACACAAATACATGTAGCTTGCATTGAATTCAGACCAACCACCACCAAACTAGACCTGAACTCTATATTTTGGTGAATGTTGTGATGCAATGACTCATTTTCTCTATTATAACAGATTGAATCATAATGACCTCACTTGCACCAAATTTTTCTTTAGAGATTGAAACACCAGATATTCCCCCATTGTCCAGGTATGGAGAAAAGGGTTCTTTTCATTCTCACTTTGCTCAATTTTGAAAGTGTTAGAATACACATGACTGTAGATAAACGTGGAGTGCTTTTCATTCATAAGATACACATATAAATACATGATCAAGACCTTTGGATTTGTCTTGCAAAGAGGTTTCTTGGAATCCCAATGACGGTTCCTATCACCTGTATTTTCATATTCCTTATCAAGTGAGGAATAACATAACCCTAACGGATTAGGTTTCCAAATCCCCCCCCCCCCCCCCCACCTTAATCCAAAGGGGTATATGTGAGCCCAATAAGACCACTGAAATATTGAAGTGGATAGCTGCCAATGGTTGAATGTGCTCTCTGAATCTGGTGGTTTTTGGATGACCATAAATCAAATGACTAGCAGAAGTTGATGTCTTCTACTAAATGGTGATGTGGTTTAAGGAAGATCATAAACCCTATAACTTGGCTCAAAGGCTCAATGGTTCCTGGAACATTTCCTAATTTATCTAGAAGTTTATGTAAGTTGATGTCTTCTACTAGTTAGAAGTGTTATCAAATAGAGGTTTAAATATTACCACAAAATGTTGTCTAGCAAAAGCTAAAAGTCTTCTACTAAATGGTGGTGGTGGTTTAAGGAAGACCACAAACCCTAGAACTTGACTCTAAGGCTCAATGGTTTCCAAAACATTTCCTAATTTATCTAGAAGTTGATGTAAGTTGATGTCTTCTACTAATTGGAAGTGCTCTCAAATAGAGGTTTAAAGATGACCACAAACTGTTGTTTAGCAGAAGCTAAAAGTCTTCCACTAAATCGTGGTTTAAGGAAAACCACTAACCAAATCATGTTGATGGTTATGATGTTGGCTCACTTGTTCTTGCTTGATTCATAGGACTTCGAAACTTGAATCTTGATTATCAATCACTGATATTATTCCCCCCTATCAAGTACAAGGTGAGAGGATGCACATATTTCCATTGCAAGATGCATCAATACTCGAGAATGAATTCTTAGGTATGACTGATATATCTTCTTGGCTATTGACAACCATTACTAAGAAGTGATCCACCCATAGTGGTTCTTTACTCTTGCACTTTTCTTGCATTTGGAACATTTGTCGGAAGGATGATTATGCTTTTCACAATCCTCTCAAGGATGAAGATCAAAACATTGATCTTCCATATGGCCAACTCGCTGAAAATGTTGGCATTTATGAATCTACTCTTGATCTGGAGAAAGTGAATATGAACTTTCTTGAAGCAATCTAACAATTTGGAACTAGATTGGTTTTGTATAATCCAAAATATGAACTTCGTCACTTCCTTTTCACATTCGATACTTGTTCTATGCTTATTGTTTCTAATTTCTTGCCAAGGTCTAATGATGATTGTCTTGGAAAGAGAAAGATGAACTTATTCATGCATAACTTCATCTTCATTTACACTTGCATCTAAAGTTGGCTCACTGAGTTGTTTTTGCACTAGTTGTTGATCCTCATCATCGTCATCCTCATCATCATTGAAAAGAGGGTTGTTCTAAACAAGGACTAGTTCAAAATGTTGAAGATTCTTTTGTTGAAGTTGATCATGAAGAAGTTGAGTATGAATTTGAAGTAGTTCTACTTTGTCTTACAAAACTTGCAAAAAAGTTATAATAGATTGAAGATTTTCTTTGTCAGTTGTGACCATATTTCCGACAGTAAAGACTATTAGAGTGTTTAGTAATTGTAATAATTCCTCAACTCGATCCATTTAAAGAAAAAACTAGACCTTAGAGGGTTTCTTGCAACTCCACCCTTTAACAATTAGACTCTACAATTGAAAATACTATCAAATATCCAAGGTGATTGTCAATCTCAATAGCGTAAATTGTCAGAAAAAAAAACACCCTCTTGAATGATTCATCGAGTGCATACAAAATATAAATTTCTTGAGCAGATTACTAGAACCATCAAGTTAAAACATGAAGAGTGAGAAAGGACTATTGGTTCTCCCTGTACACTTTTACAAAAATATTATGCAGAATTGGAAATGGACAGAAGTGGCCACCAATATTGAGTTTCCATGTCCTTCAAACTCTTGGGATGTGTTATAACTCAAAATGCCACTTCTATGCATCCATGATGTTGGCCCACTCATTCATACACAAAAACCCTTTTTGATGGAGTTCTTCTCAATTTTTTTTTTTTTGTATAGCATACGTTCCATATTGCATATGCAGAGCGCGTACATATGCTAGCTGCATGTCTGAAATCCCACATACATACACTTGTTGCACTACTAAAAGCTCACGTGTACTCTAAAAAGTGACAAAAAAATATAAAATTTATGCTTTTCGACAAAGTTTATAGGCTATCTTAGGCTTTGCAACCATCTTACCTCCTGTAACCCTTTTGGAAATGAATTAACCATCATTTTATCATATAAAAATGGCCCTAGGGTGGTCATTTGGACATATCAAACTAGAGGCAAGAGAACTCTGCCAATTTTTCTCCCTTGTATACCAATCTTTTTTCATTTTTCTCTGAGTTTCATCCCCATCATTCCCTTCCGTCCATCCTCCTTATACCATCCATCCCTTTCCCTTGTATAGGATTTTTAGTTGTGAGGATTGTATTGGGAATCGTGCACTTGGAGGAAAAGTATAGGAACCCAGGTGAGGTTCATGGAGCGGTGCTAACAACATTCAGGTTGTAACTTCTAATTTTGTTATTAATAAAAGAGAAAAGTTCTTGTCCCATATATTTATGTTTATGTGTTAATGTTTATGTTTATGAATCTTTTCATGAATAACTAACTCTTTAGATAATCCTTCTAATTAAGCATATGTTGCCCTAGCTTGTTCAATAGCATTGTTTCAGGACAACCCAAACTTAACTAAGGTGTTTGTGCTAGGGTGTAAACAATCCACTTTGTAATTACTCAATATAGGAATCTCCTGTAACATAAGAGTTAAACATGAGGCTGCATGGAGGACGATGAAAAAGATATCCACTCTTGATCCTGACAAATTGTTTGGGAGAGTGTGTATTGAGGGTGAATCCTATAGCATTACTGGCCTGACTTGTGTCATACCTCTGAGACACTTGGATCTGTCCAAGGTACTCTAATAGTTATTCTAGCCCTGTTGTGTTTTAGGCCTCGGGAGGAGCTCTGGGCTTAGTTACCTTGCCCATACACTCGCCCGGTTGTCGACTGTACCCCCTTGGTTGTTGATTACAAGTTGGTTTCCTAGTTTCCATTATATAGGTTGAAACACAAGTGACTATGAGGGGTGTATTATATTACTTGAGGCATACTCTATACTCTTCGTGAGACACCCAAAGGAACTGTCGGTCGGAGGTCCGGGTAACTACTTCTCTTGGTCGGTCGTTTTCCTTTGTGAATGCTTTGGATGATTAGAACTTCATCTCCCTAGGTTGGAAGCATTTAGAAGGGTCATTTTTCTGGCTTGTATATTTTTAGGATTTTCTTCTTGGTGGTGTGCTTTATGATCCCTATTTTTCCACAATGAGTTAGTTAGTCATTGCTTTGGGTCTTTGACCTAAGGTGGTGATGCAGGAGCATCGCCAACTCAGCAAGCGTGGAGCCAGCGCATGTGTTTTTAAACACATGACATATAAGCTTGATAACTCTTTTTTGAATTTTCATTTAAGATGAAGCGCCATATCCTTCAATGAAATATTTATGAAGGAGCGCTTATTGTATTGTAGAAGACCTCGAGCCTTACGCTCTTGTCTCAATTAGATAGGAGGCATTTATTAGATTTAATGCAGGTAGATAGATGTTTAAGTCTAGATTAGACAGTTTTAGAGTTTGAGAGGGAAAATGGATATAGACACCCTCTTTGTATCATAGTGTAACATTATCAATCAAGCATTTAGAAGGGAGGAGAAAGTAGAGAATTGTATGAAGAAAACCCATGTACAGGCAGTTTGAATTAATAGAATGAAGCTTTGATTCAAGCACATGGTTTGTGTTGTTTTCTCTGTGTATTATGCTCATGAAAGTTTGTTTCTGTTATGCATTTCTTTGTATATGATGTGCATGTGATTCCCTGTTTCAGTTGAAGTCTGAATAGGAGAAGGAATGAGTTTCAATTGTTTCTCTATCTGAGCTAGGAGGTTCCTGCAAAGAGTGCAGTCGAATTCATCCGCAAAGAGTGCGTTGATGGAGGCTCATTAGTTTAACCTTTGTTCTCATTTCCCCAGAATTGGATTTGAGTTGTTAAAGCCGTGCAAGGAGTGTGCAGGCAGGAGAAGAAGTCTCAGTTGTTAATCTGAGAAAAGGAATTTGGAGACTGCTGCTGCAGGAAGTGCGCAGAGTCAGGAGGACTCAACATCGGGAAGGTTGTTGGAAGTCGAGTGCAAGGAGGGTGCACGAATCCAACTGGAGGAGACAGATGGGAAAAGCTCAGGAGGGTTAGCACTTCTGATATCGTGGAAAAGAGCCCAGAAGGTTCATCGAACCGGGGTTAGGCAGAGTTGTAGTCGCAGGCTTGGAGAGCAAGTCTCGAAGAGAAACACTTAGTCAATTCGGAGAAATCCTCGAGGAGGAGAATCAACGGTCAGGATTCGCAGAGGAAAGTTGCGAAACCCCGCCAACCGTCAGATCTGGGAAAGTTGTGCACAGGTTATACCTTAGCGTGCAGGGGAGAAGCCCGGGAGTCATCGGGATTTGGCTCATCGGAATATCGGATTTTCCGTGGTCCTGAAACTCTGGTAGAACGAAATCGCGATCCATGATTTCCCGAAAAGACCTCAGCCGTTGATCTCAAGAGGACGCGTGTCAAGCATCAGGAGTAGAGTCAGGTTTCAGCTCATCGGAGAATCGGGGTTTGCGAGGACATAGAATTCTCGCATATTGGAATTGCGATTCGCGATATCCCGATGAGAGTTTTGAGCCGTTGATTGGAGGGACACGTGGCGAGAGATCCCAAGGAGTCGAGGTTCGGAATTTCGGGATTTCTGAGTACAAGGAAATCATTGCAATGGAAGTCGCGAAACTCCGATACGCGATTTCCCGATCGCACAAGAGTGTGGACCATAAGCGCCAGAGTATAAGACAGGTGGCAGGAGGTCAAACTGTGCAGCGGGTCAACGCCAGGTGGCGTCGGGAATCGGGGAATCAGGAATTTCGTGAGTGTAAGTTCTACGTATTTTGAATCCGCGAATTCCGAAACTCCGATAGAGGGAAGGGCTCGTGGTCTTATGGACCGGTAGGTCACATTGACGAGGAGTTAGTCGGAGGGGGTTGAAGGGGTAGAGAGCGCCATCGCGAATCAGAAATTAGGGGTCCGGGAGGTAAGAAACTCTCGACCTTGTGAGTGCCGATTTCTCGATCGGGGAAATTCCTGATAAAAGCAAGAAGTCCGTGGGTAGAGACTCATCGGGGTTCGGGGATTTGTAATACCCGATTTTCATGAGTGCAGGACTCGCAATCCCGCGAGGTCCGATTTCTCGATATAACACAGGGGAGTCATAAGGATAGTTCTGTGGGTAGAGGAAAGTCCCGATAGGGGAGTAAGAGAGCGTTTCAGCTCTTCGGGCCAAAGGAAGAGAAGGTCCTGGTGATCGCGGACGTGCCCTGGGTGGCGCGTCTTGCATCAAGTGGTATCAGAGATAGAAAGTATCTCTGTTTTCTGTAGCAGAGAAGAAAGGAGAATTCACCATGCCTCCAAGGAGAAGAGATAGACAATCACCCAATCCAAAGGGGGAAAGGGAATCGTCCAGAGAAAGAGGTAGGCCAGGGCAGAATCTGGAAGTAGAAAGACAACTGCAAGAATTACGCTCTATGATTGTGGATATAGGAATAAAGCAAAGGCACAAAACTGATGCAGGAGATACCAGTGAATCCGAGGATGAAGATGACGCTGGACAGGGAGCAGGAGAAATCCCAGCAGAAGATGCAGCAAATGAGCGATTAATGAAATCTATCGCCCGGATGAGTTCGAAGACAAAGATGGACATTCCGACTTATGGAGGAAATCTGGATGCGGAAGAGTTACTGGATTGGATCTGAGCTCTTGACACCTACTTCGATTATGAAGACATCGAAGAAGATAAAAAAGTAAGGCATGCTGTCACAAAATTGAAGGGACACGCAACATTATGGTGGGACAAACTTCAAGCGGATAGACGCTGCAAAGGTAAGAAAAAGATTAAAAGTTGGGATCGAATGGTTGCGAAGATGAAAGAAAAGTTCATCCCAAGGGATTATCAAATCACACTGTTCAGGAGGATGCAGAACCTGAGGCAAAAATTGATGACGGTGAAGGAATACACCGAAGAATTTTACAAGCTCAATATTAGAGCGGGTCATCGGGAGAGAGATGATGAAAAAGTAGCCAGGTATATGAATGGCTTAAGATACGATATCTAGGATGAGATGAGTATGGAAACCATCCGAACAGTAGAGGATGCATATCAGATGGCGTTAAAAGCTGAGGAAAAGCTAAGCCGTAAGCCAGGACAACGAGGCCGAGGTAGGAGCCAACCAAAAGGTAAGTCCATTGCTCAAGACAGGTTCCAGAAATCTAAGGATGACTGGAAAAAGCCTCAGATGATAACAGAAAGAGGTGGAAGTTCACAGCGAGGCCAACACGCTGAACAACAAAGGCCGCAGACAGAACAAGGTGAAGGATACGCTGACGCGAACACATTTCCTCGTACCAGAGGTAGAGGAAGAGGCAGAGGTGGAATCATCACATGCTTCATATGTGCAAAGAATGGACACAAGGCAGTTGATTGTCCAGATAGGAAGAAGGACAGGGGAGAAGCTCACGTCGCCCAAGCACAGAGGCGAGATGCTGAGGAAGTGTTGTGGGGTATTCTACCCTACGGACTAATAAGCTAGGGATCTAAACTTATACGCAGATCATGACCCTTAAGATTTAAATTTTAACCTTCTACCCAAAATCTCAACCCCTTTTCTCAGGCAAACACGGGAAAAATGAACTAACCTTTTTTTAACAATGATTGAAGTAGATCCTCCATTGAGCCTTTTATTTCCTCGCTGTTGCTGCCCCTTCCACAAAGCTTCCTGCAATCAAGGTAAGACTACACATGCATGCTACTGATCTACTAGGGGGTTAGAAATAAAACATAAATCAAACAACATAGATGAGATTCATGAACTTGGGACGGGAAAAGCATCTTTTTCATTAGTCTCAAAATGAATCACTTACAATGAGTTCTGAGACTAGCCACCGTTCCTCGATCCTGATCCTGGGCTCCTCCTCTTCTTTTGTCCTCCAACTGCTGCAACATGAAGTTTTCCTGAAGCTTGAGGAAAAGCTAAAGGGTTGGGACAATAATGGACTTGGCAATTTGGCAGAGTTTATTTGCTATTATTTTTCCTCCTTGAATAGTACCCCTACCCCTCCTTTTATAGGCTAGAAGGAGCTAGGGTTTTAGGCGAACTCTCGGACATGCA
>ML807355.1:18153-29278 GCA_009831015.1 Picea engelmannii
CCAAGAATTGAAGAATTGCAGAAATTGAAGAAGTCTCAGGAAGCATTATCAGGTTCTATGTGATGATTGGTTGATGGTGATGATTTAATGTAAAGTTTTATTATCTCTCATATATTCTTGGGTGGAAGGAAGGGGAAAGGATAAAGAGTTCAAATCTCCTTTGATATTGGAGGATTGTATCTTCCTCTTGGAGGTTTATCCCTCCCTTTACATTTGAAAGTTGTAGCTACCTTTGTAAGTCATTACTTCCCTTGAACAATAACTATTGATTATTTCTCATATATTATGCATGGTGTATGGGTGTAACTCTTATACTATTGTTCATTGCTCATTGGATATAGTTGAATGGTTTAAGTATAAGTTGAAAAATGTTTTGAATTGTACTTGATACTGATTCACCCCCCTCTCAATATCAACAAAAAGAATAGAAGAAGTCATGAAGTCTCAGATAATGAATAAAGAAGAAGAGGTTGAGAAGCTTGAAGAAGAAGTTGTCACATTGAGAAGCAAAATCGTCAAGCTCAACACAGACATTGAAGAGACAAAAACATCCACATTAGTTATAGAGAATGAAGAGAAGCACTCTAGGTTGCTAGAAAAGAAGAATGAAGATAACAGAAAGAGTTATGTAGAAGTACTCAAAAGAAGGAATCATGGTCAACCAGAATCTAAGAATACTCTTAAAGATACATCTTCAAGGGGACCATCCATGTTCAAGCCACAAATAAGCTTCAATCATGATCATGATCAGTTAAGACAAAAATTCAGAAGGACCACGCCACAAAGAAGATCATTCACTCCCAGGTATGAAAATTTATTTTATGGTCATTGTTTTTATTGTACTAACTTTGGACATAAGGTTGCAAATTGTAGGGATTATAAAAGAAATTTTCAAGCAAGAAGTGCCTATGTGGCCGCACGTAACATTGAGTGTTACAAATGTCATAACTATGGACACATAACCAGTTATTGTAGAATCATGATCGATACTTCCATGAAAGATAATACTGATATTAGATATAAGAAAGTATGGATAAGAAAACAAGAAGAACAAGTGAACAAAGACCATGTACCAGAGATCGCAAGCTTGGCAATAAAACGAGATGAAGAAAATTCTACAGAGAAAAAGAAAGATGTCATATACATAAAGGTTTGGAAAATAACTGAAATAAAGGAAGGGAAAGTAAATAAGGAACAGGTTCAAGAGATTGTACTTTCAGGCATTGTAGTGAAATATGAATCCATAGACAGAAACAAAGAAGTCAGAGCTCAGAGAGATAATGAATATACCCATGAAGATGATGATGAATCTACCAATGAATATGATGATGAATACACATCAGAGTAGGAATTGTTCTGAGCCATCCGTATTAGAGACTCCCAAGTAATATGAATATTAGATAGGGGGAGTCTATGCAATATCTGTGACAGACCAAAGAACCATCCTTAGAGAAGCTTGCAGAGTTTGAGAAGATAGATTCAGAGCAATCAATTAGCAGAAGTACAATTTGATAGTATAATGATAAATGGGTTAGCATTATGGACAGTTGTGTAAGTAGAGTCTTGGACAATATGGAAAGAGATGGATTCGTAAGAACTCTTAGAAAGTTTGGATAGATATATGATAGTGGAAGAGAGCATGGATTCATAGATTGGTTCAAAGACAAAGGAACATTATCGTAATGGATGATAATTACACAAGAATTGGCTCAAACAATGCTAATGGATTACAAATTGACAACTATTTTTTGGAAACAGGCAGTGCATACAACAATTCACATTCAAAACAGAGTAATGCTCAGAAACAACACTGACAAAACTCCCTATGAGCTATGGAAAGGAAGACCAACAAATGTGAAGCACTTCAGAGTTTTTGGAAGCAAATGCTACATCAAAAGAGAAGATGGCCGAATGGGAAAGTTTGACTCTCATGTGGAAAAAGGAATACTTGTTGGTTACTCAAGTACAAGGAAATCATACAAGTGTTACAATCTGAGATTGAACAAAATGTGGAAAGCATCAACGTAAAAATTAATGAAACAAGTAGAACAAAATCAAAGGAAGAAGAAAATGAATCAATGGAACAACCTTCCGAAGAAGAAGCAGAAAATGAAAAGGAAGTAGAAGAGGAAGATGAAGAGAATCTGACAAAAACAGAAGAGCAAGTTCAACAAGTGTCTCCAAAGACACTCGGTAAATGAGTACAGAAGAATCATCCTTCAGATCAGATTATCGAAAACAATGATGTAGGAGTTGAGACTAGAAAAAGAATTCGTTCACCAGAACAAACACACCTAACATTCTTATCTACAATTGAACCAAACTGTTTTGAAGAATCCAACAAGGATGAATTTTGGAATAAGTCCATGGATGAAGAATTGGATCAAATACAGAAAAATGACACTTGAGAATTGGTTCCAAGACCTAAAAAAATAAGAATGTGATCGACACAAAATGGGTTTTCAGGAATAAATTAAATGAAGATGGACAAGTTACAAGGAAAAAATCTAGATTGGTATGTAAAGGATATGCTCAGATTGAAGGAATCGACTTTGAAGAGACATTTGCCCCAGTTTCCAGAATGGAAGTAATCCGTTTGATTTTAGCTTATGCATGCTCCAAAAATGTTAAAGTATATCAGATGGATGTAAAATCAACTTTTTTGAATGGGGAACTTGAAGAAGAAGTCTACATTGAACAACCAGAAGGATTTCAGTTGTCAGAGAACACAGATTATGTGTGTAAATTAAAGAAGGACTTGTATGGTCTAAAACAAACTCTTAGAGCATGGTACTCCAGACTGGATAAGTGTCTGTAGTAGGCAGGGTTCAGAAAAGGAAGTATAGACAACAACCTCTACATCAAGGTAAGTCAAGGTAATATTTTATTAATTGAAGTTTATGTTGATGATATTATTTTTGGTAGTGATGATGACAGGTTAAGCCAGAAAGTTTCAAAAGATATGCAGAAAGAATTTGAAATGTCGCTACTTGTAGAACTATCCTTCTTTCTGGGACTTCAGATATGTCAAAGAAACCAAGGAATTTTCATTTCTCAAACCAAGTATATAAGAGAAATGCTAAATAGGTTTGGAATGGAAGATTGCAAACTAGTTGTCACTCTCATGCAAACCAGTTGCAAGTTGAACAAAGATGATGATTCAAAGTCTACAGATCAAAGGCAATATAGGTTAATGATTGGCAGCCTATTGTATGTGACAATATCTAGACTAGATGTAATGCAAGCAGTTGGACATGTGGCATTATTTCAAGTAGCACAAAAGGAATAACATGTATTAGTAGTGAAGTGGATTTTCAGATATCTCAAAGGAACAAAAGAGTTTGGGCTATGGTATCCAAAAAGAAAGGATCTATCACTAATTGACTACACAGATGCATATTGGGCAGGCTGTATTGATGACCGATGAAGCACCAGTGGATCAACGTTCTACTTGGGTGAGTGTTTAGTATCATGGATGAGCAAGAAACAATAATCAATATATCTATCTACAACCGAGGCAGAGTATATTGCAACAACAACATGTTATAAACATGTTCTTTGGATGAAACAAACTTTGACAGATACACAGGTTGAGTATGATGAGCCCATTCCAATATATTGTGATAATATAAGAGCCACCAGTATCTCAAAAAAACCTGGTGATGCACTCCAAGATGAAGCACATTCCAATCAAGTATCACTTTTTATGGGAACGGGTTGCAGAAAAGAACATCAGAGTTGAGTATGTGGGCACAAAAGAACAAGTGGCAGACATCTTTACAAAACCACTTCCATAGGAAGACTTTGAATATCTTCGCCAAAGACTTGGAGTTATTTCTACTCCAAAATGAATGCTTTTTGAATGCTTATTTTATATGTCTTATATGTACATGAGGAAGCACCATAAGAGGGCAGTTCAGTCAGGGGGAACAACCCCTGATGGAAAGATACCTTTGCCATTGATGACAAAGGGGGAGATAATTATTAGATATAGAGGAAAGATGCATGGTTCCAAGGGAAGCATATTTATTAGATGCAGAGGACAGATGCATGGTTCCAAGGGGAGCATGAGTGATATTATTTCAGTATTGCATCAGAGTGTTTCCATCAATGCCAAAGGGGGATATTGTTGATTAAGGTTGGTTGTCATTGATGTCAACCCTTGAAGAAAGCCCCATAGCACAAAGGTTTGGGTAATGGACCCAATATTGTTTGATGTAAATATGAATCATTATTGTTTTTTCATGGTTGATAAGAATTAAATATGGATGAACTCCAAAGTGGTCCCCTTATGGTGAAATCCCTCACAGGAAGACGCTTTGTGGAGTAAGAGAACCCATGCTTAATTGTGGAATAATGATATTAAGGATAGTGAATTTGTCAGGGAAACTATCCTAGATGGATATTTCTTGTCATTCCATTTTCGGTGGTATGTGAAACGTCACATAACCCCTCACGGTTAGAGAGTTATGGCCATGAGAAGTTGGAGACCCTAGGTTTGGGTAATGGACACAAGTTTGTTTGATGGGTAATGGTATGAGTTATGATATATTTTCATATAATACTATTCTATATGGATAGTACATGTCATGCCATTTCTAGTGGTATGTGGAATGTCACATAACTCCTCATGGTTTGAGAGTTATGGCCTTACGAAGTTGGAGGACCCTCATATGTCATCTAGAAGCCCCAAAAGGTCAAAGTAGTCAAAGTGGTTTAAGAGATTTTAAAAGGTAAATAATAAAGTGAAGTAATGAGTGTATTATAATTCAAATTGAATACAAAATAAATTATTTCAATAATAAATTTAATGGAGAAATTAGAATTGGGTTAACCCTAAAATAAGGAAAGTGGGGCCAAGTGACCTTGAAGATGTTTTTAAGGAAGCTACTTGGAGAGTATAAATAAGAGGCAAGGCTCTCTCATTTTAGATATACTTGAGAATATTAAATATCTATAGGTGTCTTAGGTAACCAAGGATATATAAGCCAAAATTCTAAGGGAAGGTGAAGAAAAGAAGGCCGAAATGCAAGGAAGGATAAATTCTTTTGATGGTGCTTTCTAAGGTATGTTATTTATAGGTCATCTCACCATTTTTCCTATAACATTTTTTCTATATTGATTCAGACCGTGAAATTCCTATTCCAATGAGAAAACATATCCAAGTATCTGTGGTAAAAAAATAATCTTGTGGGTCGTTGTAGTTTTGGATTTACACTCTGTGGAAAATAGGATTTGTGGCTAGTCTTGAAACTAGTCAAAAACAAGTGTTTCAGGTAAAAACGTCATAAATTCTTCATAACAGATCCAAATTCAGTGAAAAAAAATGTGTTGGTTAGGCTACAGTCTGTAGTATGCTTTTTAATAGTTTTAGAGCATGTAAACAAATATTTCGTGGGGGGAACGCTCTACAATGTCACTCTCTAGAATAAGCCAGAATTCAACAAGGTATGCCATTTTTGCTATAAATCCTTTTCTGAGAGGTTCCAAGTAGTGAAACTTGGAGGAATTGCATAAAACACACTTAAGAATATTTTGTATCAGTTCCATATCTTTATACATTACAGGTACAAAGTTATGATTACTTCAAGTTAGGGTTGTTGACTAATCCAAAACTAGGCATATGAGACTAAAGAAAAGTTTGATGAAAATGCTAGTCTCTTGTTGTTAAAGTTAGGGAAGGTTTGCAGGAATGTGATCATATACACCAGGTCTATTATAGAGCTACAAATCAGATTTGGATGATGAAATTGATGAGGGATTTTGGTTGAGGTACAGGTTGAGTACATGGTTGAGACAACTAGTTGATGAGTTGGCACATACATGAGGTGTATAGTTGATGATGTTGGTACATATTGATGAGTCATAGTTGATGAGTAGTTGACACACATGATTGGTATATACTTGGTACATGGTTGGATGCACTTTTTTGTGGTACAAGTTGATTACAGGTTGTTTGGTACAGGTTCGTGCATGGTTGATGCACTTGTTTATGGTACAGGTCGATTACAGGTTGAGGTACAGGTTCATGCATGATTCATATTTATTGGTACAGGTTTACAGTGGTATATCTCATAGTGATAGTGTGACAATGGTTCCATAATTCTACTTCTACTTCAAGGTGGTTGGATGGGGAAAGGACATGTGGTTGTAGCCACCTTCTGGTTGTAGCCAGAGAACATAGGGGGTTGTAGCCTCCTTCTGGTTGTAGCCAGAGAATTGGGGAGTTGGAGCTTCCTTCAGGTTTTTACCTGAAAAACTAGGGGGTTGGAGCCTCCTTCTAGTTGCAGCTGGAAAACAAAGGAAGTTGGTGCTTCCAATGAATGTAATTCTTCAGGACATATAAGAAAAAACATTCTGTGGTTTTCTTCCGATTTGGGTTTCGACGTAAAACACTGGTGTACTGTGGATGTGTATGATTGTTAATTTGTTCATTGCTTATTTACTCTATAGTTATTGGATGATAATGCTTCATTGATATAACACTTGGATTATATGGTTAAAAAGTATTAAATTGCTCTATTACTGATTCACCCCCCCCCCTCTCAGTAATCCAACAATAGTATCCAAGAGGAAATACACTTGTCCACAAGGGGATTATCTTGTAACAATTGCACTTCAACATAAGAAGAATTTGAGATCGTTAAGTTTGTTGAGAACAACGCCCCATTTACTATTTTTCTAGGAAAAACCTGGATTAAGAAAGATCATATACGAAGGAAACAAGAAGAGAAGGATATAGAACAGAAAAATCAAGAACTAAGAGATTTCATGGCTAGGAGAATAACACACTTACTGAAAGAACAAGAGAACCAGTAAAAGCTACTAAGGACCAAATATCTGGACGTCGAAGTTGAAAGGACATAGGGAGACTTGAAACACCTGTCTGTATAAGAGAGTAGAGCACCTACCCCAGAAAGAGAAGAAGTATTAATCTTGAACCCTATGAAAGACCCTCCACAGTGCAAAGTTACTATGCCAAGAGGAGATAAGAATGATAATGGAAAGAGGAAACAAGTGACTCAGATTTTAGGAAAGAAAGCCAGAAATCTCAGCAAGAAGAAATCAAAGTTAGAAGAGTTACAGGAAGTTCCAAAGAGGAATCCGTAGAAAGAAGGTTTGCAGAACTAGATTTTTGTCGAGATATCAGAACATCATAGACTGACACTTCTCCACGATGAAGCAATATGACCGTTGGAGGTGTCCAACTGTTATAACGATGCTCCATAACGGCTAGAAACACAGTTATTTCTAGAACGTTCACCATTGGACCATTGGGACCGCGCCATAATAGATAAAATAACATTGATTGAGGCATTCTTTCCCATTGATAGAGTTCATTATGATGTTGTCTATTTATACCGTCAAACGTTTCACTGAGAACACTTCTGCCAATTGTTATTATCCAAGCCCAAAGAGAACTAGTTTCTTTCACATAGTGATCATTGAGACCTCACCATCCATTCTTTTACATTGAGTGTTTGTTCACCGACCTAAGATATTAGATCTCGAGTATGCATGTCGGAAAAAATTAGCGCAGAAAAAAAAGCCGTGGAAGAGATCCTAATAGACTTCATGGCCAAGAAGGTGATGTCCGCAAGCATCCAAGCCTCATCGATGAGAGGAGTGCAAGCATCCCCGTCAACTGCCCGTGGATCTGGAACATCACGAGATGCGACCGAGAAATGAACAAAGCATCATGATGAATTGGTGAATGAAAATATAATCCCATCCATCCTGCCCGACTACATCCCACCCCTGGCCGGTGTGGTAAGTCATGACAATGTCCCGGGGGACTTCGACTACACAGTCATCATTGCGTACCTCCTGAAGGGAATATGCGCAGTCATACCACAATTGGAGAGGATTCCGATGTTGAATATCAATGAATATAACCTAGGAGACCGCAAGATCTATGGCATGATCACACCTCACAAATATTTGACCAAGAGAAAGGGAAGAAGTCGAATATAATTCCCCAACCATGGACTATGGACATCACGAGATCCACTATCTTAAATGTGATGAAGATACCACACTTCAGAAGACATTAGGAGGTTAACACATGTGTTAAGATCCTGCTTTCATGCTTCTACGATGATTATCTATGGTTGGACAGGTGTATCACCATCGATCCAACTCTGATCCATAGCATCACCGGATTAAGCATGCAGGGACTAGACCCACAATAATTTTATCCAGGGAAGGCTGCAGATCATGCTTTGGCGCAGAAGATTAAAGAAACCTATGGCGATGTTGAGAAGGGGAAGCAAGGCTACACGGTAGCCTGTATCCATAATGGCGTAGTGCACCTAGCCTGCCAGTTTATCACTGGTAAGCTAGTAAGGAAGAAAAAACCCACACAGGTCACGGGGTTCATTGTTGACCTCACAGGAAAATGTGTGGAAGGATTACAAATGAACTGGGCGAGTTACTTCGTCAACCAGTTAGAACAAGAATTTTGTGAAGATTAGGATCAGGGATATGAGTTCCATTTTAGTTGGCTGTTGATCCTGATCTAGTTCATTTCTTGGGAGATGCCAGAAAGAGTGACCTTCCCTGACATTGAGCAGTTTGAGCCACTAGTTGTGATGTTCACCATGCTGTGGTATTTGAGCGATATGAGGAAACAATGGCAGTTGAATGAGGTGTTCCATACCTAGTACCTGCAGTTAAAGAGGGTTATTGAGTCTTTCCGTCGTATGACGCCGAACTCCCTGGAAAGGTTCAAACCATTTGTGAAGTTCCACGCAGATAGGCATTTTATATATATCACTATGCGCAAAGATGAACATAAATAAGAGCTTCAGTCCTATTACAAGCTCACCGAGGAGTACATGGAGGAAATCACCAAGGAGTGGCTTGAATAACTCCTAGTGCCAGTTAACCATGCAAAATTGTCCGACCCCAACCTCATTGGAAGTCCGATGGTTACTCGTGAAGAATATGATGCACCCAACAATAGCAAGATGAAAAAGAAGGAAGATGTACATGAAATAGACAACACATTAGAAGAGATTGCATTAGATTCACCTAGCAGAGGAGGAGACGATGAAGTGGACAAAGAAGAGAAAGAAGGGGAAGAAGACAAGCATAAGCAGGGTGAAGTAACATTGCCTAGGAACCCCCTTGAGGAGGCAGATACGTCCAAGAAAATAACGGTTTTCCTAATGAAACCTACATCGCAGAAGAAGTCCAAAGCTAGTAAGCCAAAGCTGCAGATTATGCTCACGGTTGATGACTTTGACTTCATTATCGTAGCTGTATCATATGCCTCAGAAGACATTTTGCAGAGAAATGAAGCCAAACAAGAAACCTGGTATGAAAGAATTGAAGTAGAGCTGAGAGGGGTACAAAAATCCCTTCACTCTAGTCGCGCAGTGTCTACTGCGCCACCTCCATCAGAAGGAGCAGAGTTGGGAGAAGAGCTTGCCCAGCTACATAGGATAGTAGATGCGACATAAGCCCACCTTTGTCATGTCTAGGAAGAAAAAGAACAGGCCACAAAGGACTTGAAGCAAGCAAAAGAGGAATCCATAGAGCAACACCGAGTTGCGTAGTAGGAAAAAGATGACCTCCAAGCGAAGTTTGCAGAGGATAGAGCGTAAATCTAGAGGGAGAAATCAAATATTCTCGTAGAGCAGATGGGAGTTAAAGAAGCGGTCACCAAAGCACTTCTCTCTATGACAGGCTTAGAACAGAAGGAAGAGAAGACAACTGAGAGCCAGGTCGGGAAGCTTGCTGAAGTCATTCAACAACTCCAAGCAAGAGTGGCAGAATTGGAATTACAGATAGTGCCAAGCACCATGTAGGAAGTGCAAGACTAGCGAGAAGAAACCACCTGAAGCGTAGTTCATAGAATCAAGGCATTAGCCTTGGAATGTAAACAACTTAGTAGTCAAAGTGCATATAATTATGAGCGCCTTACAGAGGAACCTGAACTAAAGACACCGGAGTCACAACTCCAAGAAGAAAAGAAACAAGAAACAATAGTAAAAGTGCAGTTGAATCCCTTGTCAGTGGTCGAGTGAATGAAAAGATCACAAGAATAGTGCATGACTCAGCAACAAGTCCATCCCATACAGAGCAAAGTCATGGAAGTGACTCAGAAGCTCCAACCAGTCTAGGATGCAACTTGCCTACTTTTTGAGGAGATTGAAGGACGAGGAGAAGAACTAGAACAAGTAGTCACTGCAGTCATGTTGACAAGGCGAAATTGACCGCTCGTCAACTGGAGGAGTGAATCCGGTCCGGGGTTTTCTAATTAACCCAAGCCATTTGGATTAATCCACTCCGATGGGTTTAGCGGCTCCGTTGGCCGATCTAAGTCTTAAAGAAAACGAAAAACAAGACTAAAGAAAATAAAATAACTTGATGGATAACAATCACTGAAAACTATATACAGATCTAATATATATTTATAGTTTAATTGACTAATATTTATAAAATAACTCTACTTATTATACGTACAATATATACAACTGATTCTATTTCTAATATATATATATATATATATATATATAATATGTAAACAATACGAATTTTAATCTAAATCCGCGAAAATTGAATATAAATTGATTTTTATTTATGTTAAGCAACAGTGAAATTATTATTTAATCTATTTATATTATAGAAGTGAAATACCATACTGTCTAATTGAAAAATAGAGATAACAAATAGTAGAATATGTTTAGACTGTAGGAAATTTCTGTATTCATTAAACTGATGAAATAAAACTAACAAATTGACCTGTTATTGCATCCCATATTTGTTCTGTGTATAGCATCCAATCTCCCTGTCTGATGAGGCAAACCCGCAACAGATCCTACAAATTCTTCTCATAAACGTGAAGCAGTAATGATTCAATCTGAATGATAGAACATATAAGAGATATAGTCCCAACAATCTTATAATTTCACAAGTAGCCACATTAAGATAAATCCTACTGTGAAAACTTGTGTATAAATGTTCAACAAATGATAAAGATAAATCTCTTAATCTTAAGTTTGAACAAAATGATTACTGTATGTTAAATCTGGAACATAAGACATGGATAACATATAAATTTTTATCATACCAATCTGTAGTAAAGAACAACAGCGAAAGCAATCATAACTTAATTACA
>ML807355.1:36129-49407 GCA_009831015.1 Picea engelmannii
ACTTCACATTGCTGAGATTCTTCCCTAGGGTTCCAGGATAATGCTTCTTCTTTGTTTGGGATAGGTACTTCAATCTTTTGTGGATCCTCTAGTGTTCTTGCAACTTTGACATCCAGGTCTCTAGTGTTAAGTAGCTTCAATCTGTTCTGCTATTCTTCGATCAAGTGTGCGATCCTTCTAGTCATGAAATCTTTTAATTCCTGCTTATTCTGCTCCAAAATTTCTTCTTCTCCATTTCATCTAGCTCGATCTCTATCAATACAAGGTTTTCCTAATAAAATGGTAAATGGGACACTATCCTAGATAAATTTAATAATCTCAAAATATTCTTCTGTTGAAGCTCCATTGGCAGTCATAGGTATCTGAGAGAGCCTTCCACATAGGTTTATCATCTTTCCTCTGAATAACCTTATTCCTCCTAATGAAAGAATCATAACAGGCTTTCCTAAAAGTTCCCAAGTTCTTTCTGTCATAATATTCACCTATGTTTCCTCATCTAGAACACAGTCAATGTCAAAGTCTCCTATTCTTGCTTCAAGGTATTCTTTTTCTTTGAATATCTCTGATAATCTGACATGTCGGTGTTCATTCAGGGTTTTGTTTATTTGTAGAAATACTTTCTCTGATTCTTTATGGGGTTTTGCTATTTATGGATCTACCTTAGGGTTTTCTTTATTCAGATTCATTCCTTCCCTCTTAGCAATAATTCTAGGGAAATCCAAAACTTTATGGTCCATATCTTTACAACAAAGACAACTAGGTCTTTTCCCAGGGGATTCCTTAGCAAGATGTCTAGGTTTTCTACAACTATAACAAAGGGTTAATCCTCTCTTTCTTTTAAATGATCCCCAACCCCTTCTGTACTGTGCGCTAGGCTCATAGGAGCTAACCTACAAAAAATTCTTTCTGGGATCCTGCATCCATTTGTTAGTCCAAACATTCTTTCTATGCATAGGTATAACATATTTTTCACTATTCATATTAGATCTATTCATATCAAATATTCTTTCATCTATTAGTATCCTAGTTTTCAAGCTAGGATATAATCTATCAAACATACCTAGATTCATACTTTTGAAACAAAAATTTCCACTAATCTTACTTCTATAAAGCACAAAGCCTTTAGATCTATAACTTTTCACTATTATTACCTGTATCAGAGCACAAAGCTTACAGATCTTACCTTTTTTCTTCATATCAGACTTCTTTTCCTTAGCATAGATCTTGTCAAACTAAGTAGAGTACTGCGCACCAGAACAATAGATCTACACACAAAGCTTTCACAATTTCAGGTCGTATCTTTGCACAAAGCTTCTTTTTTCTCAGTTCCCAACAATCATAGTTTCAGGTCCCGGTAACATAATCATTTGTTGGCACAGGGGCAAACCAAGGGTTCAACACTACAACAACACACCAACAAAACCCTAACTACCAGCCCTTTCGACAACACTTGTGAAGCAGATGAAGTCTCGCCCGAGGTAGAGGCAGGGGTGGTTGCAAGACTCAAGTGTCTGCAACCTTAGTTGGGACACAAATCTGTGATTACAATACTTAACATAACACTTAGCATTAACAATTCATCAATATTTAACCAATAAATACTGTGCAGATAGAACATAGCATCACATCATTCACTCAGATAGGATCTATTTAATCACTTTATCATAAACTGACAGGTTATATCTAGCAGATCAAGCACTAAGCACCTTCATATAGGTCAGATCTAACATTCTTACACATTATTAGCACAAATCATAAGAATATTTATCTATCTCTATCAAAGCACTTAGAAAATGAAGTTATAAACACATCAAGACAAGCACAAAGCAGAGCAACACAGTGTGTACTTGGTTCACCCCACCCTGGGGCTACGTCCACCAATTCTTCTTCTTTATTGTCTTCAGTCAATCAGTTACAAGCACAGAGCCTCAAAACCCTACTTCACCCAGGACAAGAGATCTGCACACCTCTCTAGATCCTCCTTCCCTGCATTACAACACAAAGCTCTCCACAACCTCTGACAATGACTTTCACTTGGCTCTGCAGGTCTCACACAGTATGCATAGAGCCTTACACTTCTTGATCATACAGATCCCAACACTTAGCCAACTTACACAACACTTGCACACTATTCCACTTACTTCTTACATTGTCTAGCCTTCTATTTATATATACAAAATAGACCTAAACATGGGTAAAACCATGGTTCGATATCCCATTCCCGTTATATAATCCAAAAAACCCAAAAAAGGATCCAAAAAAGGGGTTGAGATCCATGATCTATGCTTCATCTTGCACTCCTCCTTCAACGTGTTGTTGAAGTAAAAAAACAGGTCAAACTTGATCAGATCCCTCAAAACTTGGTCAAGGACCAACATGCACACTGTGTAAGAAGGCTTTGTGCTGTGACCTAACTCGGGGAAGGAGGATTTGGCGAGGTGCACGTAGATCTCCTATCCTACGTGGAGTGGGGGTTTTGGGCTTTGTGCATGTAAGAAGATTGACAAAAGATGATAAAGAAGAGAAGATTTGGTGGATGTAGCCCCACGCTGGGGTGAACCACATATATCCTTTGTTATAGTTTCTTTATGCATTATGGTTGTTATATTGTTCATATGATTTAAGCTTAGTGCAGTAATGAATGTTTAGATGAATCTGGTAGGATAGATTAAGTGCTTAGTGATGTGAATGAATGCTAGATTTGATCTCTTTCCACATTCTAAGTGCTTAGATGCGTTATGTCTGGTTGAATATTGTGCTGCTTTGTAATTAGGGTTTGAATCTACGATGTGAGTAAGGGTTAAATGCTGATGAATGTTAACTGCTAAGTGCTTTGTTAGAGTGGTGTAATCACAGATCTGTGTCCCAGCTAAGTTGCAGACATATGATTCCGGTAACCACCCCTGTCTCTACCTCATGTGAGACTTCATCTACTTCGTAGGTGTTTCCAAAAGGACCGATAGTTAGGATTTTGTTGGTGCACTACTAAAGTGTTGAACCCTGGGTCTACCCCTGTGCCAACATGATGTCGGCCCATGGGTTTACCCATGATTAGGCCTTTTTGTAAGGGATGTAAGAGTATATATAGGAAGGAATGTAATGTAGAGGAGGAAAAGTGTGCTTAGTGAAATCAATGTAGTGATGGGCTAAGTGCAAGAGACAAGTGATGTGTATGTAGCTAAGTGAAAGTGGCTCTGAGTTGCTTTGTGCAACAAACTATATATGTAATGTTGTGTGCGAGTTGGATCTGTGCCTTGATATGATTTTGGGAAGGTGGATCTGGTGCTTAGTGCACATATCACCTATGTAGTGCAAAGCTTGGATCTGTGGCTTAGTGCACAGGAGCAAATGAATGTAAGAGATTGAAGTAGAATAATAAAAGAAGAAGCAGTTGGTGGACATAGCCCCACACTGGGGTGAACCATGTAAATATTGTGTTGATGAGTTTCTTTGTACCATGATATTTATGCTTTCAATCTATTTATTGAATTGAATGTTATGAACCTATGGATGCTTAGTGCTTTATTGGTGAATGCTAGATCCGATTCAATACTATGTGCTAGATGATTAGAGTGCTTAATCTTTAGTATTATTGCACCGAACTATACTTAGGGTTTGATATGCGATGTGAATAAGGATATTATATTAATGAATGTTGTTCCTAAGTACTCTATGAAGTGTTGTAATCACATATCTGTGTCCCAGTTTGGTAACAAACACTTGAGTCTTGTAACCCCCCTACCTCTACCTCGGGTGAGACTTCACCTGCTTCGCAGGTGTTGCCAAAAGGGACAATAGTTAGGGTTTTGTTGGTTAGCTGTTGAAACGTTGAACCCTGGGTCTGCCCCTGTGCCAAAAGAAACCAAATGGAGCAATGGGTAAGAAAGTCAATAGGGCTTATACCAACATTTAGTCCACAAAAAAAAAGAGACATATTAGAGTGCAAGAAAGGAAATACTTGGACCACATGGGGAAGCGTCAACATCATCACTACCTCATATGGAATACCCTTGCGGTACCTGAAAAGTCAAGTGCACAAGTAAGTACACTAACCAAATTATTAAAGAGTTGTGTAGAACTAATGAAGGATAGAACTACTCTCAATATATTATATAACATGATTGATCACTGCGCAAAAGGAAGGGACACCCCTGACACACAAAGAATGGTAAATTAGGTACTGTGCACGAAGAGAACCAATGGGTATTTGGGTTTAATGCGCAGATTGGGGAGTACAATGTGGATAATGTTATTATAGAATCAAGATTGGATGTGAATGTACTACCTAAACAAACATGGGAGATCATGGGATAACCTGAGATAATATGGTCCCCTGTTCAGTTAAGGATCCCCTATTCAGTTAAGGATCATGAATCAACATAAGATAGTCTTGATTGGGCGACTAATGAGAGTACATGTGAACATTTATGGGGTGTGCAACATGGAAGAATTTGGATTTATTGAGATCATAGATGATAGCCAACCATATCCAATTTTAATAGGATTGGAATGGGCAGTTGATAAGAAGGAAATTATTAATGTGAAAAGAAGGGATATGATCTTCGAGATTGGGGATATAAATGTTATTGCACCTTTGGACCCATCAGAGGGGAAGAGATACATAGAGTCAATAAAAGGAAATGACATGGATAATTTATATAATATGACTATGTGGATGGAGGATTATGTTGACCCAACAACGGATCATGCACTCAGTTGGAGAAGTTTCAGTTCATGTGCATCAGATTCTGAAGCTGGTCTAGAGAGTTGGCAACAGAGGATGCATGAAGTATCAACTAGATGACGTGCATGTATAAAATGAGCCTTGTGTTGGATTGACACAAAGATATGTGACCCACCCAGGTATGATGGACTAACTGAGATTGATATGTTTATCAAATAATTTGAGGTACATGTACCTGAACAATAGAGGCTTTTGGCACTGGATGCCATCTTAAAAGCAACCCCAGCTAGATGGTGGGGCACACACAGAAAGGGAATGAAGGATTGGGAACAATGCAGTAGAATTATGCAGATACGCTTTGGGCCCAAGTGATCCAGATGGATATCTGAGGCCACCCACCTTTTCCAACTGGCTCAAAACAATTTTCTGACAATTTTGGCAATTTACTATTTTTAGCAGTTTTAACTTTCGGGGCCATTTTGAGGGCCTAAATGAAGGTTTTTAGGTATAAAGCTCCTAAATGATAGATAAAGGCATGATTGATACCCCAAAATGAATCCCCTCAATGATACCTTTCCAATGGGCTATCACACGCCTAAAATGAATATTGTATGCAAAAGTTACGACCCTGGGAAGTTGATGTACTAACTTTTGGCGCTTCATCTCCCAGGGTTAGGTTTTTGGATGTCTAGGGTTTTTGACATTCTTGTTTATTGAAAAAATTCCTTTAGATCCTCATTGTAATCTTCTTATTTCTAATGCATGCATCCATCACATCTCTTCTCAGAGATAAGCTACCACCATTCCAACAAGCTTGTTTCTGCTGCATTTTACAGTTTCAACTTATTTCGTTATTTAATAGAAAACCAATTTTACTGTATCTCTGTTATTTTGTGTTAAGCACCTGTTAATAATCTGTATTCATTTCATTTTGATCATAAAATCCATATCAATGGTATCATAGCGGTTTTCTCCTTGTCTTCTTAATGCATGTCCTCAATGAGGTCGGAGTACAAAGAGTTGGGTCTCGAGCTTGTTTCTCTTGAGGACAAAATCTCTCACACGCCCAAGAGACCTCTCATGGTAGGATAAAATAAATATGAGGAGACATGATATAATTTCAAACTATTGATTGAGGAATCCCTCACGCAACAGAGGAACACGATGATGGATATTTTCACGCAAATCCTTCGGCGACTACCAACAGGCGACGCATCTTCTTCGAACGGAGGCGCCACCCACTTCAAGGTACAAATAAACTTTGATATTCCTATATTTGAACGTCAGATAGAAACATATGCTGTAGACAAGTGGTTGAATCTACTAGAAGGGTATTTTTCTATCCATAACTTTTCAAATAGAGAAACTATTACTTTTGCGCTCCTCAAAGTTGTTCCCCATGTCAAATATTGGTGGGAAACTTTCTGTGAGCAAAAGGAAACAGAGGAAACTTCATTATTTTCAGTCACATCCACCTAAGAATCCTTTAGGGATGCTCTTAAGAAGCAATACTACCCTGTTGGAAGTTATGATGACCTGTATACCAAATGGACCACACTGCGACGAGAAAGAGACCAAGCAGTGCCCGATTTCACAAATATCTTCCATACCTTGCGCACCAAGATGGTTATCAAAGATTCAGAGAAACATCTGGTGCTCAAGTATCGTGGTGCTCTGCATAGATACATCCAGAATGAAATGGAATTTCTATACATCTCATCCTTGGGCACGACCTACCGATATGCTGTCAAATTGAGCAGAAGCTCAAACAAAAGATGCAACAATTTGGGCCTGGGAACCCCTCACAACAAAAGCTAGGAAAGGGCAGCCCCAACCCACAAAAAAAAAGACAGAGCAAAGATGGGCAGTATTAGGACAACCAGTCCAAGCCACAAGCAAAGAAGGACACCAGAAAGACAAAGAAAGATATCGGGAAGTGGTGCGACTTCCATAAGATCCCTTGGCATAACACTACCGACTACTGCTCAAAGAATTCATTGGTGGCCGAAGTGAAAGCCTCTGAATCAGATGTGGATTCTGAATCTGAGCTAGAACCAGAAAGGGGAAGATAGATCATTGATGTGGAACCCAGTGCCACTGTTTCTACCACCAAGCTCCATCCTGGTGAGCCAGACGAGCCAGAAGAAGGAGAGTGCCTCTTCCATTCACAGATGTGGGTAAAAGGAACCCCGCTGCACTTCATCATTGATAGCGGTAGCCAGAAGAACCTCATATTAGTAGAGGTCTTTAAGTGTCTTTTCCTGCCAACAACACTGCACCCACAAACCTACACCATTAGATGGATCCTCCAAAGAAGCGATCTCTGCGTCAGCCAATAGTGCCGACTGTCATACGACATCAAGCCCTTCAAAGACAAGGTATTATGTGATGTTTCTCCTCTCAAAGTTTGTGATTTTATTTTGGGCCAACCTTATTTATGGAAATGTCATGCTGTATATGAGTCTAGGCCTCGTAGTGTTATTATTACTTTGAACAAGAAAATGTACAGGATACCCGAGGTAGTCCCACCTAGTGCTATTTTCTTGATCTTTGCTAAGCAATGCAGGAAGGTCATCTCTCAGACGGGGAAGTTGTCTTCTTCATGATTTGATATTAGAATAAGAGAAATATCACAACCACAACCAGGGTCTCTACGACCAACCTCTCGACACAGCAGAAGCAAGTAGATAAGGTTGTGGAAGAATACTTGGATATCTTCTCCTCACGTATAGGGGTATCTCTGCACTCCCAGGTCAAGCACCCCATCGATCTGACCCCCGACACACCGCTTCCCAATGGGCCAATATATCACCGCTCTTTGTTAGAGAATGAGGAGATCAAGTGACAGATCCAAGAAATTCTCCACAAGGGGCACATCCATCCCAACTCATCACCTTGTGGGATCCCAATCGTGCTGGTATAGAAGAAAGATGGAACCTAGTGACTCTGTATTGATTACCAGGCTCTGAATAAAATCACAGTCAGAAACCGGTACCTGATTCACTGAATCAACGAACTCGTTTATCAACTCACAGGGGCCAAATACTTCAGTAAGATTGATCTGATACCACCAAGTCCCGATAGAATGGACAGATGTACGAAAGACTTCCTTCAAGTCAAAGGAAGGCCTTTTTGAATGGTTGATCATGCCCTTTGGTTTGAAAAATTCTCTAGCCACTTTCATGAGGATGATGGATGATATCCTGTGACCATTCACCAATACTTTTGTAGTGGTGTATCTATATGAAATTCTAATTTACAACAAGACTTGGGCCGAACACTTGCAACATATTCAGCAGGTTTTGTACACCCTGCGACAACACAAGCTATACGCCAACTTGGAAAAATGCTCCTTCGGCATGGACAGGGTCCATTACCTGGGATACATCATTGATCAACTTGGCGCACATGTGGATCTAGACAAGATCCAAGTCATCTGTGACTAGCCAACCCCAACAAAACTCATTGATCTTCGAAGCTTCTTGGGCCTTGCCAATTTCTATCGCAGGTTCGTGTTGGGATTCTCCCATATTGCATGGGCCCTCAGCCAAATAAACATGGGTGGTGGTAAGGTGATATTTGCATGGGGCCGGTCCCAACAACAAGCGTTCGATGATTTGAAGCATCACTTGTGCTCAACCCAAATACTTTCACTACCAAACCTACAACATCCCTTTGAAATGGAGACAGATGCTTCAGACTATGCTGTGGGCACCGTTCTCACTCAGCACGACCACCCTGTGGCCTATCATAGTGAGACACTGTCAGATACTGTCTGTAATTACCCTACTTACGACAAGGAAATGTACTCCATTGTACAATCTTACTGCCAGTGGAGACATTACATTCTTGGGAAGGAGACAGTCATCCACACTGATCATAAGCCACTGTAGTTCATGTAGACACAGGGAAAATTATAGAATGACCGCCATCAAAAGTGGTCCACATACTTGCAGCAATTCCACCTCAACATCAAGTATAAAACATGAAGCACCAATCGCGTCCTTGATTGCCTCAGCAGACCGCAAGTCACGAAACTCACCACAGTGCTAGACTCTTATGGCCATGAGACATCTGGATGGACCTAACTCTATGAGACAGACCCCGACTTCGTCACCACGTACTAAATGTTGGGTGAAAACGCAGTTGTCGATAATTTCCATCTTCAAGATGGTTTTTTGTGTCGTCTAGGCCATATCTATGTTCCATCAAGTGAGAGAGCAAAGATGATCTGGGAAGCCCATTACAATTGGGTGACATGACACTTCATCAACGAAAAGACAGTGGTGGTGCTACATAAATATTTCTACTGGCTGAAACTTCGACATGAGGTCAACACGTATATCAGGTCCTGCACTTCCTGTGCTATTGCTAAACTGACCACTAAGAAACAGGGCTTGTACACCCCTCTTCCTACTCTTGACAGGCTATGGGAATCCATCTCAATGGACTACATGTTGGGCCTCCCATCCACCAAGCAGGAAAATGACTGTGTTTTTGTGGTTGTTGATCACTTTTCTAAGATGGCGATTCTGGTTGCCTGCAAGAAGATCATCACAACAGAGGCCACTGCCAAGATCTTCTTTGAATGATTCTGGGTACATTTTGGAATCCCTCAAACCATTGTCTTAGATTAGGATAGTCTATTTCTCAACACATTTTGGTCAAGCCTCTGGTCATTGCTGGACACCAAGCTCACCAAATCCACAACCTTCCACCCCCAGACAAATGGCCAAACCGAGGTTGTAAATCGAATGATTGTGCATATCCTTCGCATGTATAATTCAAATAACCCTCACACATGGGATGAGAGACTTCCCTATGTCCATCATAGTTACAACCGAGCCCTGCATATCTTAACTGGCCACAACCCCTTTCAGGTGGGGCTGGGATTCCAACCATTGGGTCCCATAGATGTTTCACTTCCCCTTGCGGTCAACTCGACCGACTCATCTCCTACTCCAATTGAAGCTGACAAAGCCACTTGGTTCATTGAGTGGATCGAACACATCCTCTAATAAGTTCAAAATTTCCTATAGAATTCCAATGACAAGTACAAACAGTGCCATGATCAACATCAGGTGCCACATAAGTTTCAGGTGGGCGACAAAGTTTGGTTGCACTTGCAGAAAGAATGCCTTACAGGATGCCATTGGAAGCTTTGCCCACTCTATTATGGGCCGTACACTATCACCAAGGCCATGGGGGACAATTCTTTTGAGCTCAACATTCCTCCCTTCCTTAGCTTGCACCCAGTGTTCAACGTGGATCTCCTTCGCCCTTATTTCCCACCATTATTGGAAACCTTAGAAGTAGCAGAAAAGATGACACCAACAGAGCTCAACCTTGACTACATACAACAGGTATCCAATGATCATATTGTGGACACACAGATCAAGGGCACTCGACAACGAAGGATCCAACTTTATCGAGTCGTCAAAGCAGGGCAGCTCCTGCACCAAGGCAAGTGGCTCACCCGGGGCCAAATTCAACAAAAAATTCCTGATCTGATGGGGGACCTCAATGCAATGGAGACCATTTCTTCCTAAGGAGGGAGGATTTATCCAGATGGATATCAGTGGCCACCCACCTTTTCCAACTGGCTCAAAATAGTTTTTTGACAATTTTGGCAATTTACTATTTTTAGCAGTTTTAACTTCCAGGGCCATTTTGAGGGCCTAAATGAAGGTTTTTCGGGATCGATATCCTTAATGATAGTCGAAGGCATGATTGAGCCCCCAAAATGAATCTCCTTGATGATACAACCATAGCTAGAGCCTTCCCTATGTCCAACATAGCTACAACCGAGCCCTAGATAGCTCAACTGACCATAACCCCTTTCAGGTGGGGTTGGGATTCCAACCATTGGGTCCCATAGATGTTGTACTTACCCTTGTGATCACATTGACTGAATCATATCCTAGTCCAACTGAAGCTGAAAAATCCACCCAGTTCATTGAGCAGATCCAACACATCCTCCAATAGGTTCAAGATTTCCTACATAAGTCCAATGACAAGTACAAACAACGCCATGATCAACATCGGGTGCCACATAAGTTTTAGGTGGGTGACAAAGTTTGGTTGCACTTGTAGAAATAATTCCTTACATGACCCCATCATAAGATTCTCCCACTCCGTTATGGGTCGTACACTATCACCAAGGCCATGGGGGATAATGATTTTGAGCTCAACATTCCTCCCTTCCTTGGCTTGCACCCAATGTTCAATGTGGATATCCTTCGCCCTTATTTCCCACCATTATTGGACACCTCAAAAGTAGAAGAACAACTAACACCAACAGAGCTCAACCCTAACTGCATACAATAGGCATCCAATGATCAGATTGTGGACACACAGATCAAGGGCACTCGACAATAAAGGATCCATCTTTATCGAGTCGTCAAAGCAGGGCAACTCTTGCACCAGGGAAAAAAATTTCTCATATGATGGGGGACCTCAATGAAATGGAGACCATTGATTTATAATGAGGGAGGATTGATCCATATGGATATCGGTGGCCACCCACCTTTTCCAACTGGCTGAAAATAGTTTTTTGACAATTTTGTCAATTTACTATTTTTAGCAGTTTTAACTTTCGGGGCCTTTTTGAGGGCCTAAATGAAGGTTTTTCAGGATAAATATTCTGTATTATAGTTGAAGGAATGATTGAGCCCCCAAAATTAATCTCCTTGTCTATACCTTTCCAACGGGCTATCACACACCTAAAACGGAGATCGTATGGAAAAGTTACGACCCCGAGAAGTTGATGTACTAACTTACCCAAACGAGGCCCACATGAATTTTGGCGCTTCATCTACTAGGGTTAGGTTTTTGGATGTCTAAGTTTTTTGACATTCTTGTTTATTGTAAAAATTCCTTTAGAGCCTCATTGTAATCTTCTTCTTCTGAATGTGCACAACCGTCACATCTCTTCTGAGAGTTAAGCCACCACCATTCCAACAAGCTTGTTTCCACTGCATTTTACAGTTTCAGCTTATTTCATTATTGAATAGAAAACCAGTTTTACTGTATCTTTGTTATTTTGTGTTAAGAACCTGCTAATAATCTGTATTCATTTTTTTTTTCTCATAAAATCTGGATCACCAAGGAAGTAGAAAGTGCATAGAATTATACAGGAGAGGGCGGCTTGGCGAGTCTCATAAATAGATGTAGAGCTTTATGGTGCTCATAATCAGAAACAGAGTGGATATAACAATTCATACACACATTGGATACAATCCCGAGGAATTGGTATTTAGAATTGGAGATGTGCAGGGAGATAATAGAATGCAAGGATTGGTCCAAATATTCAAAATCACATTCATATTCGAAGATGAAGTCCCCTCCATACATGCAACACTATAGGCCATCCGAACAAAGATATTATCGTAGGTATAATTGATGGAAGAAGTACCCTTAGGTAGTGCACACAAATCCAAGATGACGGTCCATAAGCTATTGGAATGCTATAATGTCACAGAGGAATAATACAAGGAAGAAAATCCTAGGAATGTGCAGGTATAAAAAAATAGAAAGAAAACACGTCGTAGAAGGGACAAATCTTGTATCCGTCACATACACACAACCTATAAGGAAAAAGCAAGTCAACAGTAAGACAAGGAAGAATCCTAAGTTTGCGCAGATAGGAGACTATTGTAATGATGAGACAATTAAGAAGGTGGGATATTTATTAGGGGAATATCATGACTTATTTACAAACACATTCTCTGAGATGAAAGGGATAGCAGGCGATTTAGGAAAGATGAATATACCAATGAAACCTGGATCCAAGACAATATGACAGAGACCCTACAGATTGAGCCCAAAGTACAAGGAGAAGGTGAAGGCTGAAATAGACAGGATGCTAGATGTAAGAATTATTGAACCAATAGAAGAGTCTGAGTGGATTATCTCAATGGTGGCGCAGGACAAGAAGACTGAAGGAATTAGGATCTGCATGGATCTAAGGAAGCTGAATGACACATGCTTACATGACACATTTCCAACACCATTCACAGCTGAAGTACTAGAGAATGTAGGAGGTCAAGAAACATATTCGTTTACAGATGGATTCTCTGGATACCATCAGATAATAATTGTGCAGAAGGATAGATACAAAACCACATTTGTGACATAATAGGGAAATTATCAGTACATGATGATGCTATTTGGATTGAAGAATGCCCCTATATTGTTTTCTAGAGTGGTAGTGGCAGCATTCAAGGAGTTCATCCATAAATTTTTGGAAGTTTATTTAGATGATTGGATGGTGTTCAGTCTACTGTAGGATCATATAGAAGTAATCCAGTTCATGTTATATCGATGTAGACATTGTCATATTTCACTGAACTTGAAGAGATGTATATTTTTTGCACCCTTTGGAATTCTACAAGGACATGTAGTATGTGTTATCACATAAATCTTTCATCGAAAAATTTAAATGTTTCTCCTAAAAAAAATATGTAAAAAAGATTAAAGGGCACATTATTTAGTAAAGTTCTAACCCACGCATTTTATTTTAGCCAAATTCCACTAGCGAAAAGACCTTTGTCGCGTAGTGGCTAACTCTTGCACAGGTTTCATCAGTGGCATCA
>ML807355.1:90274-100708 GCA_009831015.1 Picea engelmannii
CAACAACCACACCGTGGCATGTGTCCTCTCCTCTTAACCTAACACCTGCTACTCATCCACTTCCTAAATTTAAAGAGCATCTTCCTAGGTTTTCAGGAAATAACATTGTCACTACAAACAAACACCTAGTGGCATTTTCTAATGCTTGTCATAACATAGGAGCTAATGAAAATGATACTTGCATGCACTTATTCATAAATTCCTTGGAAGAAAAGGCTGTGACTGACTTCTTTGACCTTCCTCCTAAGATTATTTCTACTTGGGAGGAGTTAATCTATTGGTTCAGATCCACTTATGGACAATATAAAATCCCAGCCAAGAAGTTACAAGAGTATAATAACGTTACCTATAAGGATGGTGATACCATCAAGCCCTTCAACTTCCATTTCACCAAGTTATACAATCAAATCCCATAACTTATTCGGGCTCAAAAATAATCTTCTTTCATGCATTAGTACAATGCATTACCTTCCCACTACTGTCATAGGCTTGAGGAAAAATCCATTGATAATCTCAGTTTCCCTCTGCATGCTTGTTCAGAGTATGAAGAACAACTTGAAATAACTAGTCTTCCCCAGGGAGAATTGGTTAGACATATAGACATGTCCTCCATTTTACATCTATTACAAGACATGAACAATCATATGATAGCATATGAGCAGAAAGGAACTTTCACCCCTGGAGCTTCATCTTCTTCTACACCCCCCTTTAGAAATCTAGTTGAAAATAATTTTCAGCCTAAAGCTATATTTCCTTGAAGTTGGTGTAACTTATGTGAGGAACACCACGAGGAAACCACATGTGAGGTAAAGAAGAGTGCTAGAGATAAGATATTTGGTAAGCAACCAGAATCTACCATCATTGTCCTAGAATTTGCAGAGCGAGAAGATGTCATGGTCATCAATACTAGGAACAAAGCCTATGCTCCCAAGGAAAATTTGATCCTCCCCATAGTTCTTCTAGCCTGAGCTGATATTCACCAATTGCTACTGTCCAGGTTCCTAAAGTTCCTAAGAGTAAAGTTTTTCATAGGTGTTGATTTATCTTATATAGTTTGTGTAGGCTTGTTTGTTTGTGAATTAGTTTTCATGACTGACAAAGGCTATTGTGCAGAATCGAGTGGGCAACAATCTGTGGCAAGCTGATCCAACCTTCAGAGTTCAATTTTGATTTTCTGTCAGAGGTCCTTTTGTATGTTTCATCGGGGATGTCTAAGTTTGACTTTGGTCCTAAATTTTTGGATGAAATTTTGTAAAGAGAGTGACTCTTTGGTGAGTTGGAATGAAATAAAGGATTGCTTTATGTCTCATCTGTCTTGATTATCATCTTGGTGTATTTATTTCTGTCTCTACATTTATTTCAACAATTGTTATATTCAGAAAATCATATAAAAAGTGAATTTCCAGCAATCTTTTTATTTATAAAAGACTAGCCTAAGCACTCATAATTAATACTTGTGAGTTAGGATGTTATTTTTGTTGGCTATAAACATAGGGTGATATTCCCGTCTATTATTATTTAGCCAAGTAGAATCTGAAAATGCTTGAGTAAGATCATGTCATATCATTTCCTCAACATTTATTTGGCTACCATACTGGGGAGATCTTCGATATCTCTCTGGTTAATTTTTATACTCGATTTTCATCGATACATCTATTTTTTTTTATATTGATTCTTTGACTGTTTTATTTTTTAATGACCGTGCTTGTTGCAAGGCAACCCAATATTGAGAAAGGTCTTCAAGATCAGACAATCATTGCTTCAAATATGTTTAATACCATTTTAGACACTTCTAAAACCCATGCTGAGCTTAACCATTGATGGGAAGCAATTGAGCGAGAAATGAATTCCCAAGAACGTTGGGAAGATAGACATAGACAAATTAGAAATCAACAATAATCTTCTTGTTTCTTTAGTTTTGGCCTTTCTTTCATGTCCTTAGAATCTCGTGCTTCTAGAAGAAGAAGAGGCTTATCACTTGAAATCAATCCTATTACTGAAATAGGAAGAAGGAACGTTGTGTTATCTTCCCAACAAAGTGATATAAGGAGAACTTTGTATGATTCATCCAGTTCGTCTTTCTTTCTCTCATCTATCATCCACAATATGACATCTAGTGGTGGCTCTGGTGGCACTAGAAGTGCTTCGTCTTTTCAGTCTTCATCATTGTCAGTGATTGGTAGCTTATATAGCCACCATATCCCTGTCCAATATACCACAAATACCACCAAAGTCATTAAAAAGTATGGGATTTTTCAATTTGAAGAAGACACCAAAACCACACCATGGCATGTGTCGTCTCCTCTTAATCTAACACCTACTACTCGTCCACTTCCTAAATTTAAAGAGCATCTTCCTAGGTTTTCAGGAAATAACACTGTCACTACAAACATACACCTAGTGGCATTTTCTAATGCTTGTCATAACATAGAAGCTAATGACAATGATACTTTCATGCACTTATTCGTAAATTCCTTGGAAGAAAAGGTTGTAGCCGACTTCTTTGACCTTCCTCCTAATATTATTTCTACTTGGGAGGAGTTAATATATTGGTTCAGATCCACTTATGGACAATCTAAAAGTCCAACCGAGAAGTTACAGGAGTATAATATCGTTACCTATAAGGATGGTGGGACCATCAAGTCCTTCAACTTGCGTTTCAAAAAGTTATACAATCAAATCCTAGAGCTTATTCGAGCTTAGAACTAAGCCACTTTCATGCATTACCTTCCCACTACTATCATAGGCTCGAGGAAAAATCCATTGATAATCTCTGTACTGCTCTGCATGCTTGTTCAGAGTATGAATAACAACTTGAAAGAACTAGTCTTCCCCAGGGAGAATCGGTTAGACATACATACATGTCCTTCCTTTTACAGCTATTACACGACATGAACAATCATATGATAGCGTATGAGTGGAAAGGAACTCTCACCCTTAGAGCTTCATCTTCTTCTGCACCCCCCTTTAGAAATCCAGTTGAAAATAATTTTCATCCTAAAGCTATCTTTCCTCGAAGTTGGTGTAACTTCTGCGAGGAAAACCATGAGGAAACCACATCTGAGGTAAAGAAGAGTGCTATAGATAAGATATTTGGCAAGCGACCAGAATCTACCATCACTGTCCTAGAATTTGCAGAGCCATAAAACGTCATGGTCATCAACAATAGGAACAAAGCCTATGCTCCCAAGGGAAAATTTGATCCTCCCATAGTTCTTCTAGCCCGAGCCGATATTCATCCACTGCTACTATCCAGGTTCCTAAAGTTCCTGAGAGTAAAGTTTTTCAGAGGTGTTGATTTATCTTATATAGTTTGTGTAGACTTGTTTGTTTGTGAATTAGTTGTCATTACTGACAAAGGCTATTGTGCAGAGTCAAGTGGGAAACAATCCGTGGCAAGCTGATCCAACTTTTAGAGTTCAATTTTGATTTTTTGTCAGAGGTCCTTTTGTATGTTTCATCGGGGATGTCTAAGTTTGACTTTGGTCCTAAATTTCTGGATGAATTTTTTTAAAGAGAGTGACTCTTTGGTGAATTGGAATGAAATAAAGCATTGATTTATGTCTCATCTGTCTTGATTATCATCTTGGTGTATTTACTTTTGTCTCTACATTTATTTTAGAAATTGTTATATTCAGAAAATCACATAAAAAGTGAATTTCCAACAAGATTTTTATTTATAAAAGACTAGCCTAAGCACTCGTAATTAATACTTGTGAGTTAGGATGTTATTTTTGTTGGCTATAAACATAGGGTGATATTCCCGTCTATTTTTCTTTAGCCAAGAAGAATCTGAAAATGCTTGAGTAAGATCATGTCACATCTTTTCCTCAACATTTATTTGGTGACCATACTGGGGAGATCTTTGATATCTCTCTGGTTAATTTTTATACTTGATTTTCATCGATACATCTATTTTTTTTTATATTGATTCTTTGACTATTTTATTTTATAATGACTGTGCTTGTTGTAAGGCAACCCAATATTGAGCCCGGTCTTCAAGATCAGACAAGCATTGCTTCGAATATGTTTAATACCATTTTAGACACTGTTAAAACCCATGCTGAGCTTAACCATTCATGGGAAGCAACTGAGGGAGATATGAATTCCCAAGAATGTTGGGAAGATAGACATAGACAACTTAGAAATCAACAGTAACCTTCTTGTTTCTTTAGTTTTGGCCTTTCCTTCATGTCCTTAGACTCTCATGCTTCTAGAAGAAGAAGAGGCTTATCACTTGAAATCAATCCTATTACTGAAATAGGAAGAAGGAACGTTGTTTTATCTTCCCAATAAAGTGATCTAAGGAGAACTTTGTATGATTCATCCAGTTCGTCTTTCTTTCCCTCATCTATCATCCACAAGATGACATCTAGTGGTGGCTCTGGTGGCACTGGAAGTACTTTCTCTTTTCAGTCTTCATCGTCGTTAGTGATTGGTAGCTTATATAGCCACCATATCCTTGTCCAATATACCACAAATCCCACCAAAGTCATTAAAAAGTATGGGATTTTTCAATTTGATGAAGACACCACAACCACACCATGGCATGTGTCCTCTCCTCTTAACCTAACAACTACTACTCGTCCACTTCCTAAATTTAAAGAGAAACTTCCCAGGTTTTCAGGAAATAACACTGTCACTACAAACAGACACCGAGTGGAATTTTCTAATGCTTGTCATAACATAGGAGCTAATGACAATGATACTTTCATGCACTTATTCATAAATTCCTTTGAAGAAAAGGCTGCGGCTGACTTCTTTGACCTTCCTCCTAATATTATTTCTACTTGGGAGGAGTTAATCTATTAGTTTAGATCCACTTATGAACAATCTAAAAGCCCAGCCGAGAATTTACAAGAGTATAATAACGTTACCTATAAGTATGGTGAGACCATCAAGTCCTTCAACTTGTGTTTCACTAAGTTATACAATCAAATCCCATAACTTATTTGGGCTCATAACCAAGCTAATTTCATGCATTAGTACAATGCATTACCTTCCCACTACTGTCATAGGCTCGAGGAAAAATGCATTGATAATATCAGTTCTGCTCTGCATGCTTGTTCAGAGTATGAAGAACAACTTGAAAGAACTAGTCTTCCCTAGGGAGAATTGGCTAGACAGACAAAGATGTCTGCTCTTTTACAACTAGTACAAGACATGAACAATCGCATGATAGTGTATGAGCAGAAAGGAACTCTCACCCCTGAAGCTTCATATTCTTCTGTGCCCCCCTTTAGAAATCCAGTTGAAAATAATTTTCAGCCTAAATCTATCTTTCCTCGAAGTTGGTGTAACTTCTGCGAGGAACACCATGAAGAAACCACATGTGAGGTAAAGAAGAGTTCTAGAGATAAGATATTTGGTAAGCGACCAGAATCTACCATCGCTGTCCTAGACTTTGTAGAGCCAGAAGACGTCATGGTCATCAATACTAGGAACAAAGCCTATGCTCCCAAGGGAAAATTTGATCCTCCCCATAATTCTTCTAGCCCGAGCTCATACTCACCCACTGCTATTGTCCAGGTTCCTAAAGTTCCATCTTTTCTAAAGAGGATAATATTCCCTTGGAACAAATCGATCTAGATGATGATATGTGGCACATGCACTTTGATTGTTCACTCTCTAATGAAGGTAATGGGGCTGACATTATCTTAGTTTCCCCTATAGGGAAAATTCATAATTTATCTTATAGATTGGAGTTTTCTTGTATAAATAATGTCACTGAATTCGAATATTTATTATTAGGCATTGAAAACGCCGTTAATCTTGGTTGTGGTCACCTTTCAGTTTTTGGAGAATCTGAGCTTGTTGTGAACCTGATACGTAAGATATTCTCTCCTAGCAAGAAGATGATGGAACAATACACCCAAGCTGTTTGGGCGCGTATCTCGAACCTTTTATCTTTCAACATCACTCATGTTAATATGGAGTTGAATTCAATGGATGATCGGTTAGCTGTCTTTGAAGCTTCTCCTAATCAACAACTTTTGCCTAATAGGCCTGATTGTTCTTTTCCATCTCTATATTGTCCATATATCCCTGATAATGTAGAATCTTGGTAGGCCCTCCCTAACGATGAGATAATTTGTGCTTTCATTCAAGATGGACCTCTTAAGCCCGAGGAAATCATATCCATAGAAAAAAATAAGATTCATGAAGGCTTGACTCCTCTTATGGGTTTGTTTTCATCGAGTGTTGTAGGCAATAAAGAAAAATAGAAAGAAGAGGAGTTACAAAGGAAGGTGGGTGAAACCATCTCCTAGAATATTGGGGTACTCGAATCCTCAAATAATGTTGAAATAAGTACGCAATGTTCTGATAAAGAAGAAACGAAGTTTTCCAAGCTACTTGGTGGATTTCAAAAGGCTGCTTGGCCTTATAAGGATCTTCATGGTTTTGATCCTGGTCTTTTAGAAAATGCTATCCCCATAAAGGAAGGCATGAAACCATCTATGCAAGAACAAAGACCTATTAACTTTGCATTTAAGGCAACTCTTCAAAGGGAGTTGGAAAATTTCTTAAGGGCTGGGATTATTTTTTAAGTCAACCCTGAATGGGTTTCCAATTGGGTACCTTCTTCGAAGACCACTGATCATATTAGAACCTACATTAACTTACACACTTTCAGTCAGGCTGTTATGAGAAATCCTTTTCCTCCTCTCAGTATGGAAATTTTTTTGCAGCAGGTTGTAGAGTCACAGTTGAGGCCCTTACTTGATGGTTTTTTGGGTTACGGGAAAATAAAGGTAAAAGGGGAAAATGTTCACAAAACCACTCTTATCACTAATTGGGGTACCATGTCTTATAAATTCCTGCTTTCCAGCTTAACTGATGCAAGTACCGTTAAAATACCTATACACACAACTCTTGATGAGTTGAAACATCCATATCTACCTTGATGATCTAATCATATACATTAAAGGGATGATAATTACCTCAGAGTTCCAAATGTTGTTTTTGGGTCCTTTCAAAATTGCTTTTTTCCTAGACACTAACTCTTACATTTTAAAGGGTTTACAGGAGCAATTGTTTTCCTACAACACTAACAGTTCTCGCTTGAAACATTGCAAGGGACCAACGCGAAAAGTTCTAATGCTATTTGTATTTTATTTATACTAGTAGCCTAGATCTGCTTTCATTTTTGTTCTTCTCTTTTTGATTTATAGTAGTTTGAATTCTACTTTCTGTGTTAAAACTTTTCTTTCTGCTTTCCCATTTCTGTTTTTTATTGCTGCTGTTTTAATTTTTGCAATTTTACTTCTGTCATGATTTTGTTTCCTATCATCTTTTAGCTAGTTTGATCAAAATAGGATGTTGGATCAATTTTGCCATAGTGACACTCCTGCAAAGCATTGTTAGTCAATAACGATCAAGCTTACACAACTGCTATGATGTTTCCTCTGAAGGCACCCTTGAAATTGTTATATATTTCCACTGTTGTCTTATAAATAATTGGTTATCTCCCGCTTCTTCTTGCCATTTCTTCATCCATTGAGATTTTTAAGAGCAAGTCTAAAATTTTTCTCCTTGAAGTTAAGAGCAGATTTTGGTTGAATGATTATGCATACAGTGGTAAAACCCCCCATACTCGCATTTTAAAGTGATTTTGATTACAAGTATGTCTTTTTTTTTCCATCCATGAGTTTTCTTTTGTTATGAAATAGATATTGGTTCGAATGTATGGGTTTGTGCTTTCCTTAAGTATGACAACTATGTAAAATTGTGATTTTTTTGGAATGAATCATTGGTGGCTTTCACTGCAATAATGTTTGGAGTCACAATGTTATTAGTTGTCCTAAGTGTTAGAATCCATAAAGGCTCTCTTTCATCCTTGCTAGTTTTAGTTGGAGGGTTTTGTTGGTCTAGAATGGCTGGCTGTATTCACACATTGGTATCCCATACCCAATCTTGGCTTTTATGGGGTTTAATGGGTTTGAAGTGCTTTGTGTCATTGCACATTGTTCACTTGGGAATTGGGTTGTTCATGATACTAATGGTCGCACAATGTGTTATACTGATTCCTCTCAGCTCTGTTTCATCTCATTGTTGTTAGTTGGTTGGCTGGGAGAGTCACAAGGGTTATACCCTGCGTGTGCTAAGTATCGTTACAAGGCAAAGATGGAGCCTTGCTCCTTTTTTCATAGCTTCTCCTATTACGGGATTTTTCACCCTGTCCATGAAGTCAATTTTGGTTTTCCTTGTGTATACACCATTGGTCTCGGAGGTTTTCACCATTAAGAAGAGTCAACTCTAGTCTCCTTGTGTTGGTCCATATAGCAAACCATTGACTCCTCAAGTACAAGTGTTGATAGAGGAAACCTTTATAGCCTGTCGGGTATACAGTTGTTTTTTATGGATTGGTGGTGTATTGTCGACAGAGTGGATTACTGGCTCACCCCGTTGATTATGTGACAATGATGTTGGTTTTGGTATCTAGTCACTGCAATTGTTATTATAATTGGATGGATAAGCTTAGCATGATTAATTGGATGATTTGTTAAATCAAATACATAGTCCCTGTCCTTGTGTTTATTGAATTGATAACCCAACACCGTTTTTAATTGATTAATTCACAGCGTTGCCTCATGCTTGATGCGTGAGTATGTGTGGCGTTCCTACAACATGTTAGGTCGGGTTGTTGATTATTATGACCGAGTGTTTTTATTTCCATGCGATTATTGCAATAGTGTTGTTTATGGTATGACCATCCATTGTGTATGCTATAGATATTTTTGGTTGTGCCCTCAGAGATAGTCATAGAGTTTTTAAACATGGATTTGTTGTAATTTGATTATTTGTGTTATGAGATCGGGTATGTTGTTGCTGCCTCGTTGTGTTGGATGGATAGCCAAACATTTTGAATGTTTAGAGTCAAATAATATTGGACCTGTATAGTCATATAAATACACTTTCTTTTTGTCGAATGGTTGTGTATTTCACAACATAGCGTGAGTTGAAGTGGTGATTGTTATCTGTGTGTTTAAATGGCAAGTCAATACCTTTGCAAGTTAAATATGGATCATTGTGTTGAATGTCCATTATGTATGTTTAATGAATATCATGCATTTTAATAGTTATAGGCACAGGTGCTGTGACAATATAACCTCATTGCAATTTAATTATTAAATGAATTAAAAAATAGAATCAAGCACGATTTTTATGTATGTATTTGATGATTCAAATAATTGGTAGTGGTTGATGAGTTGGCACTAAACAGAGTGGAAGTAATTGACTATGTATTCATTTGGAAATTGCTTAAAATGTTAAATGGATAAATAAGAAAAGTAGAGATCCTCTACAGGTTGTTGTGGAATGCGTACTGTCCTGTTTGATGACACTGTGTTAAATATTTGATTATGAACAATGAGAAAGTTGATGCACAAAATTGTTTGAACTTTACACAATAGTTGTTGTTTTGGTCACAATGGTCATTTGGTTGCTGTTATTTATTTTTACAGAATGGTTTTATGGATTACTTAATTAATTTTGTGAACAATACCCGCTCTCTTTCCCCACCATTATTTCACTTTTTTCTAATTACAACCCCATCACCTTCCCACATTCATTTTTCACTCCCTGTTCTAAAATTTAATTACAGTTACGAAGAATTATGTGATGAAACAGTTTGAACTCGCACTTTCTTGGTTGGATCACAATGATATTTTCTTTGGTTTGCATTACAATTTATTGTTGTTGTCTTTGAGAAGTAACCATGTTTCGTTTCCCCCTCATTTTATAATTTTTTGCTCAATACAAACCCCTCACATATCCCAGAACCTTTTGTTCACCCCCTTCTCATTGATAACGGTTAAATAATTTGTATGTATTGGATTGCATGAGTCTGATATGATGCTGAGCCAAAATATATTTCATATTTTTAAAGAGTTGTCATGTATGGTTGTTAAAAATACCATTTGCTAATCAATCATGCATTCATGAATGAGTTTCTTCAGCCTAGGTAGCCATGGCAGAGGAAAATGAAGGAGAGGTAATCGGAACAGAGGCCCAAGAAGGCCAAGATTCTTCATACACTTTGATGCTGACTCACAAGAGTTAGGCCAATTTTTTTAGGCTAGATTTTTCAAATGGATTGGGCAAGGAGTGGTCCAAGCTAGGCCTAAAATGCCTCCCTTCCAAGCTCCACAAGCCCCTGGTATTCCCGTGCCCCCTCATGTCTCGTTGCAACCCGAGGTTCCCAAAAATGATGGATGGCAAGAGATTGTCCACCCGGTGTTAGATTTTAAGATATTATTAGGTTTCTTTTCAATTTACTAGATAACCATAGCATAGATAGGATCACTGAGAAATACACAATCACAAGAGACACATCATTTATCCTGGGAAACCCTCATGGGGGAGAAAACCCAACAAAAAATTCCTTAATATAGATAGCCAATACAATGCCAAGAGAATAAACCAAACAATACA
>ML807355.1:101752-120033 GCA_009831015.1 Picea engelmannii
AAACTGCTCAAACTTTACACGAGATAGAGGCTTGGTCAACACATCAACAACCTATTCATCCATGCTAACATACTGGAGCTTTATGGATCCTCTCTGCACCATATCATGGATGTAATGATATCGGATCTCTATGTGCTTCGAATCATTATGGAACACATCATGTCTGATTATCACATAGAATCACGGTGACTTCCATCTCCAGATCAAATAGATCTGTCAACAACATCCGAAGCCATACGACTTCACAATTGGCAAAACATGCCACAATGTATTCCTCTTCTGCCGTGCTCAGAAAAATGCTAAATTTATTCCTTCTCTGCCATGAGATCATGGCTAACCTCAGACTGAAACAACATCTCGAAGTGATATTTCTATCAGAAACACTTTCATCTCAATCTAAATTGGTGTAACCACTCAGTCTGAAGTCATGATTTCTAGTATAATAGAGACCAAAATCCAACGTACCCTTAAGGTATATCATCATATTTTTTGCAGCAACAATGTGAACACGTCTGGGTTCTACCAGATACTGACTCAAGGCAAAACATATATCTAGTTTGGTATTCGTCAGATACATCATCGAACCAATAATATGTTTGTATAGAGTAGCATCAACCAATTCTGACGAGGTATCTACCATGAGCTTCAAATTCATTTCCATGGGTGTGTACATGGATTTTCATTTCAACATGTCAACCCTTTTCAATTTTAACTACATACTTCCCTTGGTTAAGGAAGATCTTCTCTGTGCTCTGCCAAACTTCAAGACCTAAGAGATAATGCATTTAGGTCTTCCATCAAACTCTGTGGCGAGCGTATTCTACAATATGTGATGATATTTTCTTCATATTGTCAAGGAAACATCATCTACATATATTAGTAACATCACTGGTTCATCATTCATAACCTTGAGATAAAGGTTAGAATCGACTTTACTCTTGGTAAATCCCAAGCTCTTCAATAAACTGTAAATTATGCCATATCAAGCTCTAGGAGCTTGCTTCAATACGTACAAATCCTTCTTCAACTGGCATACTTGAGTCTTTCTATCTTCAATATTCAAATCAATTTTTCTCATTACATTGTACCAATCTGGTACACTTGCTCAGCTGCAACTCAATTTGCACAATCATGTGCTAGCTCTATGTGCTTTCTATAAATAACTTGTCTATCTCACTATCTGGGAGTATGTCCTCTACTCTCTTTGCAACTATTCCTTCTGGAACTGGGACTCTGCACCTGCACCTTCTCTAAAGCTGATAATGGTTGCTCCATTCTCACTGTGACTACTGAAATCAGGGAGTAACTCCTCTACTCCATCATGGAAACAACTTCATCTAGAACTAAGAGTGGCTCAATAGATGATACTGAAGGTAGCTCTTCTTCTTTCATGGAGGTAACTCTATCTTTTATTGTATTCATGTGTCCATGACCCAACTAATGTAATTCACCAATTGCCACTCAAATTTAAATATGGGGATTTCTCCCCCTGCATCTCATACTATATATGAATCATGGTTTTTCTGGTTGTCTTCATAAATATTGGAACTATTTCTTCAATTACTGGAGTAGGTGTCTCATCATAGTATTATCCCTCTTGCTGGAAGAATCCTCTAGACACACATAAGAATTTTTACATCTGCAACATGTTTGATCTGTATAGATCAATCTTGGAAGTCAATACTGACTTATCTTCTAGTCTCACAGAAGAATCCATATCCTAGTCTTTCTGACTAGCTTCTTTCTCTATTATTGAAATAAGGGAATCTTCCGAGGAGATTTCGTATCTCCTAGAAGTTTATGAAGCTACAATCTAGTCTTCTCATGACATCTATCTCCCAGTCTTGGAAGTTGTCTCTTCATCTGATCCTTTCTGAGATCAGGCTTACTCTCGATTTATTCCGAGTCTACAAGGACTTCATCATCTCTTATAGGTTATACTTGGTGTTGAATACCAAGTCTAAATATGAAACACAGAGTCAAGCTTCAAACAATTTCTACTTCCCATCAAGGTGGCTTCATTAACCTTTGAACAATTCTGCTGAGAGTTCTTGTTCTAATGTCCAGTCATCTTTGGAGCCTTCTGCTCCTTTCAATCAATATTCATATGAGATAATTTGAATCTCCAAAAGATAGCTTCTCCTTCATATTCTTTGGTACATGAGTGTATATGGTCATGTACATTGTCTGCTTCATGTCTCATCTAATATGTTGGCTTCTGCAACCTTCACTATAGATTTCTCAGGGTTATAACCTATGACTTGAGACAAGGTCAACAAAACAATAAGCAAGACTAATACTCTTTTTGATAATAGTAGATACAACAATAGCATGAATAATCATCACAATAGATCCTTTAGAACTATCACTTGTGGTCTGTCTGAAGCAAAGATCAAAAGTAAGGAATACAATACGAAATGAGGTCAACACTCTTATAGTGTTGTGATCAAACATTCCTCCATGGAAACCTGGAACTAACGCAAGAGGTTTATCCTAGAGGAGATGTTAGTTGTATCAGGCAAATAATTACATTAAGCATTTATCTCAATACGCTCACATGCTACCAAGTATAATAATTTTCAAGGATTTCTATCTAAACTATAATGTTTTACTTGTAAAGGGGTAGTCATCAACTTGTCAAGTGGAACTTTGAATCTTATCAACTTAATTAATCAAACCTGGAACCTGGAGCCTGGTCCTCAAGAATGAGTGTGCTGCTTTTCTTCCAAGTCTCCTTCACTCAAGATGACGAGTGATTTCTTCAACCTATCTTATTGTACTAAGACAATATGCTATCTTGATAGAAGGTTGGGTTAGAGAATAAACTCTATGATCTCAACTTTAATCCATCTAATGCCTTGAATTTAATTTTGACCAAAGGTTAGTATGGTGGTCATAGCTTCAACATGCAATCTAGATCAAAATAATGTCATAACAAATAGATGCATATCAGAATAATCAAACTTGGGTTGCATTATTCCTCTAAATGTGTTGGATCTTGAGATCCTTTTGGATCTATGGCAAGAGATCTCTTTTCCTGCAAATACCCTTTAAATATTTACAATTTTAAACATATGTGAGTACATACCTCATATAAAATTTACAGGTAGTGGCACCATCTGGTAGCATTAGTAATAATTACAAACTCTTAAGAACTTCAAGGGTGACTGAAATTGGTACTACAACTGATACTTCAATTGATACTGCAACTGATTCTGAAACTACAACTACAACTGCAACTTAGGGTTTTATGAGGAAACCCTAATTTTTCAAACTTCAAATTTTGAAATTTTGATTCAGGGGATAGATGTGATGAGATGAGGTGAGTAAGTTGGTGCAGTCATATTTATGAAAATCCAAATTTTACCCCCTCAAACTTGACCAGCGGATTTCTGGACTGGTGCTTCTGGTACTTCTGGTACTTCTAGTTTTTTGGTACTTTTGGTACTTTGTGAAAACTAGGGTTTCACTTTCTGGGAGATCTACCCACTGAAAAGGTGTGCTAAAGGTGCCAAAGAGTTCCTTGGGTTAGGGTGCACTTTTCTAGATGGTTTTGAGGCTGAAAATCTTCTTCAATAAAAAGCCCTAATTTTCATGTACGACAACAATGACGTTTTTGTTCTTCTTGTGAAAGATGCTCTCTTTAGCTTAGTTCTGATACCATGTTAGAGTTTAATATATTATTAGGTTTCTTTTCAATATAGCATAGATAGGATCACTGAGAAATACACAATCACAAGAGACACACCATTTATCCTGGGAAACCCTCATGGGGGAGATAACCCAACAAAAACTTCCTTAATATAGATAGCCAATACAATGCCAAGAGAATAAACCAAACAATACAGAATGTCCTCTCCCAATTATGTGCCTCTCTCTCACTTCCTTCTTCTCCAACTACAACTCCAAACTTGCACCCTGATGAACAAGTGAGTGAGTGAACAAATGAGGCTCTGACCTCTCTTATTTATACAATCTGGCAAGTGTTGAACTGAGGTGTCTTTTCACTGGCAGGGTTGAATTCTCATTCTGGGTGGTTATAACCACTTTAATATATTCTGGGGGCTGAATTCTCATTTAACATATTACAATTAGGGTTTGACTAATCCATGAAAGGGGATTTGGTCATTTACAATGTCTGACATGATCAATCCACAAAAGGGGATTGATCTAATGAATAATACATCAATAATAAAATATAATACTCTTTGCAGTTACAATATTTCAACACCTGACAGTCTCCCAACATCATGGATGGCCCAATTTGTCCTTACCTGCTCCCCCGCCTATTAACAATCAGATTGTCCAAGCTACCCCTGCCCACTCACCAATGCAGTTCTCCCATGCTAGAAAGAGATTGAAAATTGAGGTCCACCATGCCCCTGACAAAGGAAAAGCCACTGGTGCCCCTTCCACACCCTCCAATGGATTTGATAAATCCATACCTTCCTAGATGAATTTGAGGGATGATTGTTCTCATGTGATCAATGAGATTAGGCCTAAAGGCTCAACGCAACCAAAGGCAAATTCAGGAAAATCGAAAGGTGACAATAGCAATCAAGGAAAGATTGCATGTCAGAGTGGGAAATATGGTTTTTAAGTTTTTATGTTATTTATTGTTGATGAAAGTTGACTTTAGAAAATTTTGGACAACATGCTTTCTTTGGATATATGAGTAATATAGTTTTTTGAAAATAATTTCAAATATTTTGAGATAAATTGTCAAATGTTAATATGATGATGGGAGTCACAAGGAGTGGTGTTTTGCTTAATTAAATAGTATGTTATGATTCTTAAGAGCTAAAGGGAGTCACAAGGGGTCCCACCTACTAGTTATTATTTATTTATAACCCTTATTATGATTATTAATTCCCCCCCTAACTAAAATTTGGTTGAGTCTTTTAATTAACTTAACTAATGGGGTGGTTCAACTACTTCAACCAATTCTAATTTGCTTAAAGGAAAAAGGAAAGGGAGGAACAAGAGGAGGATAGAAGGAGAAGCATACTAAGGTTTGATATTTGATTTTATGTTGAGATATTTTAGTTTTCATTCATTCCTTAATTTATCCCAAGCCTAATTCTTTTTTATGATAGCAGGGTCTTATTGTAGACAACAAGATTCAGGGCTGAATTACATCATTCAGACACTTATTTTTCAGAGGTGTTGATCTATCTTTGATAGTCTGTGTATACTTGTCTGTTTGTGAATTAGTTTTCACGAATGACAAAGGCTATTGTGTATATTTGAGTGGGCAACAATCTGTAGCAAGTTGATCCATCTTTTAGAGCTCAATTTTGATTTTTTGTCAGAGGTCCTTTTGTATGTTCCATCAAGGATGTCTAAGTTTGACTTTGGTCATAAATTTCTACATGAAATTTTGTAAAGAGAGTGACTCTTTGGTGAATTGGAATGAAATAAAGGATTGCTTTATGTCTCATCTGTCTTGATTATCATCTTGGTGTATTTACTTCTATCTCTACATTTATTTCAGCAACTATTATATTCATAAAATTATATAAAAGTTAATTTCTAGCAAGCTTTTTATTTATAAAAGATTAGCCTAAGCACTCGTAATTAATACTTGTGAGTTAGGATGCTATTTGTGTTGGCTATAAACATAGGGTGATATTCCCATCTATTTTTATTTAGCCAAGAAGAATCTGAAAATGCTTGAGTAAGATCATTTCATATCTTTTCATCAACACTCTCCAAAATAACCTTGTTGCTGACGAAGAAGAAGATGAAGAAACCAATCCAACCATCCATTGTCTAGGTGATACCTCTTCATATCCTCACCTAACTCAGTCTGCATATGAAGAGTCTCTTATGTAATTCCAATTGAATGAGTGGAGTAGAGGGGAGAAAACTAATGAAAATGAAAATAAGTACAACACAAGATCCCTTTGAAAGAGGAGACCAAGCCTTTTAGGAAGAAACTTAGACAGATTAATCCCATGCTACTGCCTATTATGGAAAAGGAATTAAATAAGCTTATGTATGCCAATATCATCATTCATTTTAGGTACTTCAAGTGGGTGGATAACTTGGTCCCTGTGAGGAAGAAAAATGGAGAAATTAGACTGTGTGTTGATTTCAGGAATCTGAACAGAAGCTCCAAGAAAGACAATCACCCCTTTCCAAAGATGGAGCACATTTTGTAGAGAGTGACTGACTCATAAAGGATGTCTATGATTGATGGCTTCTCAGGATACAATCGAATCTCTATCTTTCCTGAAGATAGAGATAAAACAACATTCACTACTCCTTGGGGCACATTCATGTATGCTAAAATTCCTTTCGGGCTAATGAATGCAGGAGAAACCTTTCAAAGAGAAATGTATATTGCATTTATTGTGGAGAAGGACAAATTTGTAGTCATATATCTAGATGAAATTACAATATTATCAAATTTTGATAAGGAGCACTATCCTCATTTAAAAAAGGCCTTCTTGGAGTGCAGAAAGTTTGGCATCTCTATAAATCCTAAATGAAGGAAGGTAAGCTATTGGGACACATTGTATCAACATAACGGGTAAGAATTGATCCGAGCAGAGTAAAGGCCATCCAAAATTTATCTATTCCTAGATCCAAGAAAGAAGTTCAGTCTTTCTTCAGTGAAATCAATTTTATGAGAAGTTTCATCTTTGATTTTGATAAATTGGTCAAATATATTACATCCATGCTTAGGAAAGGAAATGAGGTGAAATGGACTGCTAAAGCCTGAGATTATTTTGATCAAATCAAAAGGGAATTGACTGAAGCACCTATGCTTTTCAGCCCCGATTATTCCAGGGAATTTTTGATTTTTTCTTTTTCCTCATTTGACACATTGGATGTTGTTTTACTACAGAAAAATTCAGAGGGGTTAGAGTATCCTATTTCCTTCTTCAACAGAGCATTGAGAAATGCATAGATGAGGTATGAAATCATGGAGAAGCAAGATTATGCTCTGGTTAAATCCCTCAAAGCCTTCAGGGTATACATCTTGCATTCCAAATTTATTTCCTATGTTCCTTCAACTTCTGTCAAAGAGATACTTATTTAGCCTGACATTGATGGGAAGAGGAGCAAATGGATTGCTAAAATCCTGGAATTTGACTTGGATATAAATCCCACTAAACTAGTGAAAGGGTAGGGTTTGGCCAGGCTGCTGGCTGAATCAAATTGCAAAGTATTGGGGGTAAATTTCATGAATATAAACTCCAAAAATAAAAAACCTGATCCTGTTGATAGAAGCTCTCATATCAAACCCAACTTGGAAGAATGCACCTAGTATACAGATATCATATATTTTCTACCAAAGTTGCAGCCTCCTAATGGTTTGGAGAAGAACAAGGTCAAATCCCTGAAGCTTAATGCAATCCAATATTGTCTTCTTGATCAAATGTTGTACTGGAAAGATCCTCTAGGGGTTATTTTGAGATGCTTAGATCCACAGGAGTCCCAAAAGGCCATGACTAATTTTCATGATAGCTTATGTGGGTGCCATCATTCTTGGAGAACCACAACCTATAATATCCTTAGAGTTGGGTATTTTTTTCCTAGCATTTTTTATGATTTTTGTGCATGTTGGCACAGGGGAAGACCTGAGGTTTAGTTCTAACAATTCACCAACAAGCCCTAACTACTGGCCCTTTTGGAAACACCTGGAAAGCAGATGCAGTATCACCCGAAGTAGCTATAGGGGGTTGCAGGACACAAGTGTCTACAACTAGAGGAAATGCAAAGTGGGTCCAGGGCAAAAATCTCACACAGATCTATTTATTATTTACCTTTCTTAAGTCTACTGTGTGAACTATACCTCAAATATAACGAAATATTTCATTAACAGTATATTAGAGGTCATAGGAACATAAAATCAATCACACACAACAACAAGATATACGTGGTTCACCCTCTCCCTAGGGCTACGTCCACAAAACTGCGCTTTATAATATATTATATGAAAGAATACAGTCCTATATGCACTCTTAGCTTGTAGATATCTCTCTTCCTCTCTCTTCTACTCTCTCCCCTCCCTGTGCACCCAACTACAGGGTTGATCTTTGCACCCAGCTGAAGATATTACAACACAGACTTCTCTCGCCACACAATATTTCTCTCTCAATAATAAAAACAATCACTCTTCATACATAATCCCTCTAACCCATCCCAAGTCCTCTTGACCTTTATTTATACAATACAATGACTCTCAGACAACCTTAGGATGAAACCTAGGTGTCTAAAACTCTAAATACCAAAACCCTAGGTGTCTAAAACCCTAGGTCAACTTGACCCACGTTTTCAGGGCTTCACCAGCCTGTCTTTCCTTCTTTCTTACGAGGTGCTCCAAAGAATCCATTGGTGGATTTTTTCGCTTGCTGAGTCATCCACGATCCATATTCCTTGCTGATCTGTCTTCCTTGATCTCCCCATCTAATGACTTTCTTTCTCTTACTTCGCTTCGTCTTTTCTTCTCTTTTGGCCACTTCGAACCAATCTCACTCAACTTGTTTTCCATGCAGTTTTCACTTCGCGCTTATTTCCTTAATATTCACAACCTTCCATAACCAAGGGCCAACAGGCCCCCAACACTCACATTTGACTCGTCGTGAGGCACTTCAGGTCTGAACCTTCTGCTTTACTTCAAATTCAGACTGTGCGGGGTAGCCTATTATTTCTGCTATGTCCCACCCTTCTTCCCTTGTGTAGACTGTATTTTCTATGTCTAGTACCCAGTTTCAACTGTACCTGGTACCTAGACCCATTTTCTCATGTTTCTACGGAGAGCTGCAAGGAAATTGGTTGTCATAGTACAATTTCAACCGGTTCCCATTCACCAAACCTTCCTTCCATTCTCCATTCAAAGTTTTCAATTGTGTGACTCCTCCTTCTGTAACGTAAGAAACCTTATATGGCCCAAGACAATGTGTCCTGAACTTCCCTAGATGCTTCATGAACTTACTGTCATATACCAATACCAAATCTCCTTGCTTGAATGCTTTCTATTAAGATTTTCCATTACACCAAAACCCGCAAGTGTTAGTAAACTTCCAAATCAACAACATCACCTTGGGTGGGAAGTTAGTCCCATGATTCCAGCGTGGCGATTAGTCCACGAGAGGTGTGGAGGTTAGTCCAACACCCCTAGTTCACGAGAGGTGCGGAGGTTAGTCCAACAACCCCCCTTCGACGTAACTCGAGGGAATTGAACCTGGGCCAAGGCTCTGATACCATATTAAGATTTGCCATTACACCAAAACCCGCAGGTGTTAGTAAACTTCCAAATCAACAAAATCACCTTGGGTGGGCAGTTAGTCCCATGATTCTAGCGTGGAGGTTAGTCCATGAGAGGTGTGGCGGTTAGTCCAACACCCCTAGTTCATGAGAGGTGCAGCGGTTAGTCCAACACTTTCTTCTTGATGTGACTATCATGACAGGCCTTTTCTCTTTCCTTCTGTACCTGCTGATGGAATCCTATGATAAATCGATATTCTTCTAGTTCTACCAACTGTGCGAGCCTCTCTTGAACAACTCCAGTGTCATCCATATTTGTGAAAGCTGTAATTCTCATACTAGGAACCAAATATTCCATAGGGACAATTGCGTCTAGGCCATACACCAACTTAAAGGGAGTTTGCATTGTTATCTTCTTGCAAGTAGTTCTATAGGCCCATAACACTGCTGGTACTCTCAAATCCAAGTCATCCCTGTTCACACTACAAATCTTCGTCAACACTGTCTCCAAGATCTTGTTGAAATCTTCGACTGTCCCGTTTGCTTGTGGATGGTAAGGAGTACTCTTTTGGTGGTGGACTGCAAATTCCTCAGTCAAGGCTTCAATAGTATTATTAATAAAGTGTGTACCTTAATCACTCATCAGGGTCTTCGGACATCTAAACCTGGTTATGATATCCTCAAATATAAATCATGCAGTTGTAGTTGCACTACAATCCTTAATTGCTCTTGCTTCTTCCCATCTTGTCAAATACTCTGTCGTGATAATGATGTATCTAGATAATGTGCGCTTCCCTGGTGGGTTTATAGGTCCCACAAAATCAATTTCCCATTTCTAAAATGTTGATTAAGGTTGGTTGTCATTGATTTCAACCCTTGAAGAAAGCCCCGTAACACAAGGTTTGGGTAATGGACCCAAGATTGTTTGATGTAAAGATGACTCATGTCTTTTCATGGTTGATAAGAAGTAAAAATGGATGAACTCCAAAGTGCCCCCCTTATGGTGAAATCCCTCATGGGAAGACACTTTGCGGAGTGAGAGAACCCATGCTTATTTGAGGAATAATGAGATGAAGGACAATGAATTTTTTAGTGAAACTATCCTATATGGATAGTGCTTGTCATGCCATTTTCGGTGGTATGTGGAACTTCACATAAATCCTCACGGTTATAGATTTATGACCATATGAAGTTGGAGAACCCTCATGATTCTTATAGAAGCCCCCAAGAGTCAATTTCCTTTGTAAAAATAAATTATTTTAAATGAAGAAGCCCTAAAATAAGAAAAGTGTAAGGCTACATGAAGATATAAATAAGAGACAAATCTCACTCATAAAAAACACACTTGTACATATTGTATATCTATTTTCTTATGTAAAGCTTTTTGTAAATACTTGTGGATACATTTGAAGTGGAAAACGTCTAAGGTAGCATGAAGGGCTGACAGTGAAATTATCGGATTTACAACAAAACCCTATTTTCTGAGTTGTACGTGGGCTGTCTGTGTACAAGGTGCATACATGCTGAGTTATACACAGGCTATCTGTGTACAAGGTGCGTACATGTTGAGTTATACGTGGGTTGTCTGTGTACAAGGTGCATACATGCTGAGTTATATGCGGGTTGGCAGTGTATTAGGGTGCGTACATGTTGGTAAATCCATGGAAACTTGAAGAGATGAATATGCATAGGTTCTAGATTCTGAGATCAAGCTCCCAGGAAGGTCTAAAGTGCTTAGATACATCATATCCATCCATTGGTTCAAAAGGCATGTCTTATTTCTATGAATAGTTTGATTTTGATGTATGCATGAGGAATGGCAATGGATATTTGAGAATTCTCCCTAGAGAGACTAGTGACTACATGGGATCTTTTGTATAAGTCAGATATACAGAAATACAGTGCTGGTACATTTATCATTCATACTTCTTGTTGAGGCACATTTATTTGTTGGCATATGGCTAAGGGTATTTATGGTACATGGTTGAGAGCTTGTATTTGTGTAGTGGTTGATGTATTGAGAAGTTGAATATCAGAAAAGGTTTGATGACTAAGATCACGTGAGGGATATTATACATGTTCATGATTACACATACCTATGACTAGAGAGAGACATACTTGCCTTGAGTAAAGGTTATGTATGAGGATGCATGCACAAGATACAGTTACAGTCTAGATACAGTGACAGGTTACAGATCTATGTGAAAGAAGTTGCAGAAGGTCAAAAGTTTTCAAGAAAAGGGAAACCCTAGTTTTTAGAAGGCATACACAGGCTGCATAATAGATAGGGCACATGCATAAGTGGGCTGCATAATAGATAGGGAACATACATATGCGGGCTGCATAACAGATAGGGTGCATACATACGCGAGATGCATCACTACAGGTCACCTACATCTTGTATATTTGTAGATACATGCTTAGCTCAGGTACATATTGATTAAAGGGCAGTTGTATAGATTGGATACAGGTCAGTGGTACAGGTTGATATAGCTATACAATAGTATATCTCACAGTGACAGGTTGACAGTGGTTCCATCATTCTACTTCAGGGTGGCAGGACAAGGCAAGGACATGTGGTTGTAGCCACCTTCCATTTGTAGCTGGAGAACATAGGGGGTTGTAGCCTCCTTCTGGTTGTAGCTAGAGAACTGGGGATTTGGAGCTTCCCTCAGGTTGTAGCCTGAGAAAATAGGGGGTTGGAGCCTCCTTGCAGTTGCAGCTGGAAAACAAAGGAAGTTGGTGCTTCCAATGAATGTAATTCTTCAAGACATAAGAAAAAACATTTTGTGGTTTTCTCCCGATTTGGGTTTCCATGTAAAATACTGGTGTACTGTGTATGTGTGTGATTGTTCATTTCTTATTGCTCATTATTGGATAATAATTCTAAATTGATATAACACTTGGTTTATTTGGATAAAAAGGAATTCAATTGTGCTATTAATGATTCATCCCCCCCCTCTCAGTAATACAGTAGTGCAATTATGAGACTAGGAACCAAATGTTCCATAGGGACAACTGCTTCTAGGCCATACACCAACTTAAAGGGAGTTTTCATTATTAGCTTCTTACAAGTAGTTCTAAAGGCCCATAGCACTACTAGTACTCTCATATCCCAGTCTTGTTCAGACTGCAAATCTTCTTTAGCACTGTCTCCAAGATCTTGTTGAAAGCTTCGACCATCCCATTCACTTGTGGATGGTAAGGAGTACTCTTCTGGTGGAGGACTGCAAATTCCTTAGTCAAGGATTCAATAGTCTTATTAATAAAGTGTGTTCCTTGATCGCTCATCAGGGTCTTCGGACATCCAAACCTAGTTATGATATCCTCAAATATAAATTGCACAGCTATAGTTACACTACAATCCTTAACTGCTCTTGCTTTTGTCCATCTTGTCAAATACTCTGTCGCAATAATGATGTATATAGCTCCTGTACGCTTCCCTGGTGGGTTTATAGGCCCCACAAAATCAATTTCCCATTTCTCAAATGGCTGCAAAGTTAGTTGTGGTGCTAAAGGAATCTCATCTCTTCGGGAAGGTTTCCCAACTCTCTGGCATACATCGCAGGATTTATAGTATTCCTTGGCATCTTTATGTAAAGCAGGCCACCAGAGGCCAGCTTTAAGAACCTTATGCATTGTTTCTTTCCCTGCGTAGTGTCCTCCTGGGACGCCTTCATGTGATTCTGCTAAAATCAATGGTCTTTCTGTCTCCATAATGCATATCCTTGGGATCTCATCAAGTCCCATCTTGTATAGCTGTTCGTCTATAAGTGAAAAATCTGTAGCATGTACTACCAACTATTTCTTCTGAATGACTATGTATTCGCGAGGTGCCATTCCTGTTGACAGGAAATGGAATATCTCGGTGAAATGATCATCAATATTCCTGATGGCCAGCAACTGTGCATCAGGTAGTGTATCCTCCAAACTAGTAGGTTCCTCTCCATGTTCCAACCTAGACAAGTGGTTAGGTCCCTTGTTCATTCTCCCTGGCTTGACCAAAATCTCAAAATCATATTCCTAGAATATCAGTAGCCATCTGCATATTCTTCCCCCCAACACTGGCTTGTTGACTAGGTATTTCAATGCAGAGTGATCAATGAACATTTTAAGGTGGCCTCCCAACAAGTAGTGTCAAAACTTATGTAGTGCGTACACCATGGTTAAACCTTCTCTCTTAGTGGTGTAATTTATCTCAGCTGTTGAGAGCTTCCTGCTAGCAAAGGATAACGAGTGGTCAATCTCTTTTGCTCTTGGTTGCGCTAACACTCCTCCTAACGCAATAGAAGATGCATTGACATGCACATGAAATTCCTTGCTCCAATCTGGGAAAACTAGAATAGGCTCAGTAACCATTTTATGTTTTAGTGTGTCGAAGCTCTATTGACATTATTCTGTCCATTGAAACTGAAAATATTTCTTCAGAAGCTTCTCCATGGGTGCTGTAATCTTTTCATAGCCCTTAATGAACTTCCTATAGTATCCAATATGTACCAGTGCAGTGCGCAATTGTCTAACTGAAGTAGGAGGGGGTAGATCAACAATAATGGCAATCTTGGACAGATCTACCAACAAGCCCTTCTTGCACACAATATGGCCCAACAACACTCCAAAGGGTGAAAAAAAGATGCACTTCTTCAGATTCAGGGAAATTTGACATTTCCTACACTTATCCAACATTAGTCTTAAACATTCAATATGATTTTGTAATAAGCTAAAAATAGTCCAATCATCAGAATAGGCTTCCAAACATTTATGTAAAAACTCCTTGAATGCTTCGACCACCACCCTGGAAAAGATGTCTGGTGGATTATTCAATATGAAAGGCATCACTGTGTACTGGTAGGAACCCCATTCTATTGCAAATGTGGTCTTGTGGTGATATTCCTTGGCGATCCTAATATGGTGATAACCTGAAAATCCATCTGTAAAGGAATATACCTCCTATCCTCCTACATTATTTAACACTTCATCTATAAATGATGCAGGGAATGGGTCATGCAAACATGCATCATTTATCTCTCTAAGAACTACACATATCTCTATCTCTCTTGTCTTCTTATCTTGTACCACCATAGGACTAATCCATTTTGACTCCTCCATAGGTTCTATGATTCCTGCTTCCAACATTCAGTCTAGTTCAATCTTAACATTTTCCTTATGTTTTGGATTCAATCTGTAGGGTCTCTGCTTAATTGGCCTTGCATCTGGTTTCAAGGGGATCTTCATCTCTCCCATGGGTCCTTTTATGCTCTTCATATTAGTGAACTTGGTTGGGAACAAGTCCAGATATTCATGCACTAATTTTGTGATCTTATCAATGGTGGCATCATCCTAGTAATCTCCAACATTAAGGAGATTAGGTGCTTGCTTTGTTCCAATATTAACTTTCTTGATTTTGATCGGCTGGCCAATGAAAGGTAGTTCAAATCCTGGTCCTTCTACGTCTCTCTGTCCTTCCATTTTTGTGATGTTCACATTCCTAGGATCATCGTCTTCATCGACATAGATATTGTAAAATCCTTGCATTTTTTGAAGAGGTGCAGTCCATTCATCCTCTTCTTGCTCCAAAGGGAGGCTAGGTGCCTCCTTAAAGACTTTGTGTTTGACAAATTGTAGAGATTGATCTACTGAAGGGTATTGGATTTCAGATGAAAATGTAGCTATAAAGTTCTGAGTCATACCGTTCCAATCTGAAGTGGTGAGGCACAGTTCTGCTCGGAGATACCAATTGATAGGTGTTGTGTCCAATGTGTTGATGAATTTATCCACCCACTATTCTTGAGGAATGTTTCTCCAGACCTCCTCACAACCTCTCACATGGTCCTTCAAACATCTTTGACCTGTGTATAGAACTTTTCATCCTTCGATGTTGTCTAAAAAACACACTGTCATCAAAGTGCGACATTGCATCCAGTCCATGATGTTCTTTTTATGTATCCCCCACCATCTTGTTGGAGTAGCTTTCAAAGCCTCATCTAGTGCCAACAATCTCTATTGTACTGGTACAACTTCTTCAAATTCCAGTAAAAATATTTCTAAATGATTTAAACCATCAAATTTGGGTAAGTTTCTTACTTCTGTGCCAATCCAACGAACTTCCTTGGTCAATCTGGCACATCTCCATGAAAAAACTTCATACATTTTGTTCTGCCAGTTCTCCAGTGCTTCTTCTGAGTTTGATGAACATGCGTTGTCACTTTTCTAGCTTAAATTCCCATCTGTTGTAGGGTTAATGTAATCCTTCTATCTTGCTATCAATTTATATATATTCTCTAGCTCATATGCACAATCTTCTTCTCTGATAGGTTTTGTGTATCTTTGACCTTCATCGGGATCTAGAGGTGAAATGACCCTAAGTCCATCACCTTCAAATGTCATTCTTTTTTTCTTTAAGTTAACAACAGTGGGATTATTGAAATCCCAATCAATTCCTAACAACACAAGATAAGGACAACTATCATCAACTATCTCAATCACCTCAAAGTCCACAAACATTCTTACCCTGTTGATGTCCACAGGGACATGTTCCAGCCTACCAAAGGGGTTTACTGCCTACTGATTAGCCATCTTAAGCCTGATATAGGAATATATCAACTTAGGTTTTCCCATCAGTGCCCAGGTCTGCTTCGTCATAACATCGATCTCTGACCCTAATTCGAGGAACACATAATCTATATCATAATCTCCAATTTGGGCATTAAGGTGTAGTTCCTTATTTGTCCTTCTCTTTTTGGATAGTTGATGTACTGCTTTATTTAGTAGAGGATATACCCTTCCTATCTCATACTTTCTGATCAAATTTTGTATTTCTTGTATGGATTTTTCATCCTTAATCAAATTAATGCAAGTACATAAGAATTCCATAAGTCTGCTTACCTCTTTTCCTTCTCTGGGTGAAGCAGACTGATCAAAGGCTAGCGACATTCCAAATTCTCTCACTTTTGGTCGTGCCTTTGATGAAGAAGCCTGATCTATTCCAAACTCTTTTCTTGCCCCTTCAAATGTATGCTTCTCTTTCTTTGTATCAAACTCATGTGTCTTCTCTGCAACTCTTCTAACTCCCGATTCTTCTGTAATCTTCCCTCGAGTCACCCTGTCTTCTCCTATAGCAATGCATCCTCTAGTGATAATGACGACTCTAGGATCCACTCTGTGAGGTTATACTGAGATTAGTTGTACTTTTTGGTTCCCTCATCATATTTCCTAAAGTTTGGCTAACAACACAAGAAAATATTCTATGACATGTTCAAATGAATTGTAGTAACTGCAAGTGGTACAAGGGTTCTGACAGTCCCTTGCCAAGTGACCTGGTTGTGCGCAGTTATAAAAAATGATTTGACCTTGAACTCGACCCATGCCTCCTCCTCATCCTATTCCTATGAATCCACCATGTTGTCCCTTGGTTATGGAAAGAAGCGAAGAAAAAGGAAGAAAAGGTGAAAAGCGAACTTCGTGGAAGACACAGTGACTGTCACTGGGTCGAAGTGAGCAAAAGAGAAGAAAAGATGGAGCGAAGTACAAAAATGCAAGCCACAAGATGAGGATATTGAGGATGAAATATCAACAAGGAATATGGATCGAGGACAACTCAACAAGTGGAAAAATCCACCATTTGATACTTTGGAGCATCGTGCGAGAAGAAAGGAAAGACAGGCTGGCGAAGCCCTGAAAACGCGGGTCAAATTGACCTAGGGTTTTAGACACCTAGGGTTTTGGTATCTAGGGTTTTGGACACTTAGGTTTTGACCTAAGAATGTTAGTGAATGATTGTAATGTATAAATAGAGGTCTAAAGGGCCTAGGTTGGATTGGTGCTTTGGGTTGGTATGATATTATTATTGATCTAGCTCTATTATTGTGGTGATATATTATTGTATTGAGAGAGAGAAGTGATAAGTGAAAGAGTCTTCTGGTATTGTAAGATCTTAAGTTGTGTGCATAAAAGGGAGAGAAATAAAGATAAGAAAGAAGATCTACTAGCTAAGAGCGCAAACAAGAACTGTGGGCTTTATCTTAATAAATCATAAGCATAGTTCTGTGGATGTAGCCCTAGAGAGAGGGTGAACCACGTACATCTTGTGTTATGTGTGTGATTGATGCTTTGATCTCTGTCACTGTTATATTGTTATTTTCATTGTTGTTGTATTAGATCCACTTGATATTCCCTTGGTTGTAGACATCTTTGTCCTGCAACCCCCCCCTCTTAGCTACTTTGGGTGAGACTGCATATGCTTCACAGGTGTTGCTGAAAGGGCCAGCATCTAGGGCTTGTTGGTGTGATCTTTGAGTGAACCCTGGGTCTTACCTTGTGCCAACAAATGGTTCCATTGATGGGACAAGAATCGTTGTGAGGGAATTTCAAGGTGGTTCCCATCGAAGACATAGATTCAGAAGTGGATAGAATATCAAGAGAGGGACTTTGCTGAAGCCCAGAACAAGAGCCCTAAACTAAGTACTTAAGATTGGATACAAAGATACATCTTCATAGACATTCACAAGATCTTCTTTGGAGGAATCCATCAAGATTTTTCTAAGTGGTTGGCTAGGTTAGCAGATACCCAGTTCGAGATTAGAGCTTGAACCCCTGTGGTTTGGACATTGGCCCTGATCCAGAAGGTCAAAAGAGTCGATAATGTTGTATCCAGAGCAATAGATCATTGGTTTGATAGTACCATTGGAGGGTATATCACCGAGTTTGTTGTTGACAGAGTAGAATCATATAACCAAGCTGAGAGATACTTTTTCAAAGGACCCAGAGGAAATTTTTTGCACTTTCTGAAGATGAGAATCAAGATGTTGTTGCATGAAAAGAACGTCTTGAAGATACAATAGATTGTGTGGATTTGAAAAGACTAATGTTCAGGAATTCAAACAGTGACAACGACACAAAATATAGACATATGCACAGTGGGAGAGTGTTCAGAGGGGTTCACCTTGAGAACCTATTTAAGAAAAACTATGGGGAAGAGGGTTTCTACAGTGGAGAAGAGGTAGATATGATAGACGAAGAACATTCAGAACCCACTAGGACAGAGGAAGGAGAAGCCTAAGGACCTC
>ML807355.1:120133-148882 GCA_009831015.1 Picea engelmannii
CACCAACTTAAAGGGAGTTTGCATTGTTATCTTCTTGCAAGTAGTTCTATAGGCCCATAACACTGCTGGTACTCTCAAATCCAAGTCATCCCTGTTCACACTACAAATCTTCGTCAACACTGTCTCCAAGATCTTGTTGAAATCTTCGACTGTCCCGTTTGCTTGTGGATGGTAAGGAGTACTCTTTTGGTGGTGGACTGCAAATTCCTCAGTCAAGGCTTCAATAGTATTATTAATAAAGTGTGTACCTTAATCACTCATCAGGGTCTTCGGACATCTAAACCTGGTTATGATATCCTCAAATATAAATCATGCAGTTGTAGTTGCACTACAATCCTTAATTGCTCTTGCTTCTTCCCATCTTGTCAAATACTCTGTCGTGATAATGATGTATCTAGATAATGTGCGCTTCCCTGGTGGGTTTATAGGTCCCACAAAATCAATTTCCCATTTCTAAAATGTTGATTAAGGTTGGTTGTCATTGATTTCAACCCTTGAAGAAAGCCCCGTAACACAAGGTTTGGGTAATGGACCCAAGATTGTTTGATGTAAAGATGACTCATGTCTTTTCATGGTTGATAAGAAGTAAAAATGGATGAACTCCAAAGTGCCCCCCTTATGGTGAAATCCCTCATGGGAAGACACTTTGCGGAGTGAGAGAACCCATGCTTATTTGAGGAATAATGAGATGAAGGACAATGAATTTTTTAGTGAAACTATCCTATATGGATAGTGCTTGTCATGCCATTTTCGGTGGTATGTGGAACTTCACATAAATCCTCACGGTTATAGATTTATGACCATATGAAGTTGGAGAACCCTCATGATTCTTATAGAAGCCCCCAAGAGTCAATTTCCTTTGTAAAAATAAATTATTTTAAATGAAGAAGCCCTAAAATAAGAAAAGTGTAAGGCTACATGAAGATATAAATAAGAGACAAATCTCACTCATAAAAAACACACTTGTACATATTGTATATCTATTTTCTTATGTAAAGCTTTTTGTAAATACTTGTGGATACATTTGAAGTGGAAAACGTCTAAGGTAGCATGAAGGGCTGACAGTGAAATTATCGGATTTACAACAAAACCCTATTTTCTGAGTTGTACGTGGGCTGTCTGTGTACAAGGTGCATACATGCTGAGTTATACACAGGCTATCTGTGTACAAGGTGCGTACATGTTGAGTTATACGTGGGTTGTCTGTGTACAAGGTGCATACATGCTGAGTTATATGCGGGTTGGCAGTGTATTAGGGTGCGTACATGTTGGTAAATCCATGGAAACTTGAAGAGATGAATATGCATAGGTTCTAGATTCTGAGATCAAGCTCCCAGGAAGGTCTAAAGTGCTTAGATACATCATATCCATCCATTGGTTCAAAAGGCATGTCTTATTTCTATGAATAGTTTGATTTTGATGTATGCATGAGGAATGGCAATGGATATTTGAGAATTCTCCCTAGAGAGACTAGTGACTACATGGGATCTTTTGTATAAGTCAGATATACAGAAATACAGTGCTGGTACATTTATCATTCATACTTCTTGTTGAGGCACATTTATTTGTTGGCATATGGCTAAGGGTATTTATGGTACATGGTTGAGAGCTTGTATTTGTGTAGTGGTTGATGTATTGAGAAGTTGAATATCAGAAAAGGTTTGATGACTAAGATCACGTGAGGGATATTATACATGTTCATGATTACACATACCTATGACTAGAGAGAGACATACTTGCCTTGAGTAAAGGTTATGTATGAGGATGCATGCACAAGATACAGTTACAGTCTAGATACAGTGACAGGTTACAGATCTATGTGAAAGAAGTTGCAGAAGGTCAAAAGTTTTCAAGAAAAGGGAAACCCTAGTTTTTAGAAGGCATACACAGGCTGCATAATAGATAGGGCACATGCATAAGTGGGCTGCATAATAGATAGGGAACATACATATGCGGGCTGCATAACAGATAGGGTGCATACATACGCGAGATGCATCACTACAGGTCACCTACATCTTGTATATTTGTAGATACATGCTTAGCTCAGGTACATATTGATTAAAGGGCAGTTGTATAGATTGGATACAGGTCAGTGGTACAGGTTGATATAGCTATACAATAGTATATCTCACAGTGACAGGTTGACAGTGGTTCCATCATTCTACTTCAGGGTGGCAGGACAAGGCAAGGACATGTGGTTGTAGCCACCTTCCATTTGTAGCTGGAGAACATAGGGGGTTGTAGCCTCCTTCTGGTTGTAGCTAGAGAACTGGGGATTTGGAGCTTCCCTCAGGTTGTAGCCTGAGAAAATAGGGGGTTGGAGCCTCCTTGCAGTTGCAGCTGGAAAACAAAGGAAGTTGGTGCTTCCAATGAATGTAATTCTTCAAGACATAAGAAAAAACATTTTGTGGTTTTCTCCCGATTTGGGTTTCCATGTAAAATACTGGTGTACTGTGTATGTGTGTGATTGTTCATTTCTTATTGCTCATTATTGGATAATAATTCTAAATTGATATAACACTTGGTTTATTTGGATAAAAAGGAATTCAATTGTGCTATTAATGATTCATCCCCCCCCTCTCAGTAATACAGTAGTGCAATTATGAGACTAGGAACCAAATGTTCCATAGGGACAACTGCTTCTAGGCCATACACCAACTTAAAGGGAGTTTTCATTATTAGCTTCTTACAAGTAGTTCTAAAGGCCCATAGCACTACTAGTACTCTCATATCCCAGTCTTGTTCAGACTGCAAATCTTCTTTAGCACTGTCTCCAAGATCTTGTTGAAAGCTTCGACCATCCCATTCACTTGTGGATGGTAAGGAGTACTCTTCTGGTGGAGGACTGCAAATTCCTTAGTCAAGGATTCAATAGTCTTATTAATAAAGTGTGTTCCTTGATCGCTCATCAGGGTCTTCGGACATCCAAACCTAGTTATGATATCCTCAAATATAAATTGCACAGCTATAGTTACACTACAATCCTTAACTGCTCTTGCTTTTGTCCATCTTGTCAAATACTCTGTCGCAATAATGATGTATATAGCTCCTGTACGCTTCCCTGGTGGGTTTATAGGCCCCACAAAATCAATTTCCCATTTCTCAAATGGCTGCAAAGTTAGTTGTGGTGCTAAAGGAATCTCATCTCTTCGGGAAGGTTTCCCAACTCTCTGGCATACATCGCAGGATTTATAGTATTCCTTGGCATCTTTATGTAAAGCAGGCCACCAGAGGCCAGCTTTAAGAACCTTATGCATTGTTTCTTTCCCTGCGTAGTGTCCTCCTGGGACGCCTTCATGTGATTCTGCTAAAATCAATGGTCTTTCTGTCTCCATAATGCATATCCTTGGGATCTCATCAAGTCCCATCTTGTATAGCTGTTCGTCTATAAGTGAAAAATCTGTAGCATGTACTACCAACTATTTCTTCTGAATGACTATGTATTCGCGAGGTGCCATTCCTGTTGACAGGAAATGGAATATCTCGGTGAAATGATCATCAATATTCCTGATGGCCAGCAACTGTGCATCAGGTAGTGTATCCTCCAAACTAGTAGGTTCCTCTCCATGTTCCAACCTAGACAAGTGGTTAGGTCCCTTGTTCATTCTCCCTGGCTTGACCAAAATCTCAAAATCATATTCCTAGAATATCAGTAGCCATCTGCATATTCTTCCCCCCAACACTGGCTTGTTGACTAGGTATTTCAATGCAGAGTGATCAATGAACATTTTAAGGTGGCCTCCCAACAAGTAGTGTCAAAACTTATGTAGTGCGTACACCATGGTTAAACCTTCTCTCTTAGTGGTGTAATTTATCTCAGCTGTTGAGAGCTTCCTGCTAGCAAAGGATAACGAGTGGTCAATCTCTTTTGCTCTTGGTTGCGCTAACACTCCTCCTAACGCAATAGAAGATGCATTGACATGCACATGAAATTCCTTGCTCCAATCTGGGAAAACTAGAATAGGCTCAGTAACCATTTTATGTTTTAGTGTGTCGAAGCTCTATTGACATTATTCTGTCCATTGAAACTGAAAATATTTCTTCAGAAGCTTCTCCATGGGTGCTGTAATCTTTTCATAGCCCTTAATGAACTTCCTATAGTATCCAATATGTACCAGTGCAGTGCGCAATTGTCTAACTGAAGTAGGAGGGGGTAGATCAACAATAATGGCAATCTTGGACAGATCTACCAACAAGCCCTTCTTGCACACAATATGGCCCAACAACACTCCAAAGGGTGAAAAAAAGATGCACTTCTTCAGATTCAGGGAAATTTGACATTTCCTACACTTATCCAACATTAGTCTTAAACATTCAATATGATTTTGTAATAAGCTAAAAATAGTCCAATCATCAGAATAGGCTTCCAAACATTTATGTAAAAACTCCTTGAATGCTTCGACCACCACCCTGGAAAAGATGTCTGGTGGATTATTCAATATGAAAGGCATCACTGTGTACTGGTAGGAACCCCATTCTATTGCAAATGTGGTCTTGTGGTGATATTCCTTGGCGATCCTAATATGGTGATAACCTGAAAATCCATCTGTAAAGGAATATACCTCCTATCCTCCTACATTATTTAACACTTCATCTATAAATGATGCAGGGAATGGGTCATGCAAACATGCATCATTTATCTCTCTAAGAACTACACATATCTCTATCTCTCTTGTCTTCTTATCTTGTACCACCATAGGACTAATCCATTTTGACTCCTCCATAGGTTCTATGATTCCTGCTTCCAACATTCAGTCTAGTTCAATCTTAACATTTTCCTTATGTTTTGGATTCAATCTGTAGGGTCTCTGCTTAATTGGCCTTGCATCTGGTTTCAAGGGGATCTTCATCTCTCCCATGGGTCCTTTTATGCTCTTCATATTAGTGAACTTGGTTGGGAACAAGTCCAGATATTCATGCACTAATTTTGTGATCTTATCAATGGTGGCATCATCCTAGTAATCTCCAACATTAAGGAGATTAGGTGCTTGCTTTGTTCCAATATTAACTTTCTTGATTTTGATCGGCTGGCCAATGAAAGGTAGTTCAAATCCTGGTCCTTCTACGTCTCTCTGTCCTTCCATTTTTGTGATGTTCACATTCCTAGGATCATCGTCTTCATCGACATAGATATTGTAAAATCCTTGCATTTTTTGAAGAGGTGCAGTCCATTCATCCTCTTCTTGCTCCAAAGGGAGGCTAGGTGCCTCCTTAAAGACTTTGTGTTTGACAAATTGTAGAGATTGATCTACTGAAGGGTATTGGATTTCAGATGAAAATGTAGCTATAAAGTTCTGAGTCATACCGTTCCAATCTGAAGTGGTGAGGCACAGTTCTGCTCGGAGATACCAATTGATAGGTGTTGTGTCCAATGTGTTGATGAATTTATCCACCCACTATTCTTGAGGAATGTTTCTCCAGACCTCCTCACAACCTCTCACATGGTCCTTCAAACATCTTTGACCTGTGTATAGAACTTTTCATCCTTCGATGTTGTCTAAAAAACACACTGTCATCAAAGTGCGACATTGCATCCAGTCCATGATGTTCTTTTTATGTATCCCCCACCATCTTGTTGGAGTAGCTTTCAAAGCCTCATCTAGTGCCAACAATCTCTATTGTACTGGTACAACTTCTTCAAATTCCAGTAAAAATATTTCTAAATGATTTAAACCATCAAATTTGGGTAAGTTTCTTACTTCTGTGCCAATCCAACGAACTTCCTTGGTCAATCTGGCACATCTCCATGAAAAAACTTCATACATTTTGTTCTGCCAGTTCTCCAGTGCTTCTTCTGAGTTTGATGAACATGCGTTGTCACTTTTCTAGCTTAAATTCCCATCTGTTGTAGGGTTAATGTAATCCTTCTATCTTGCTATCAATTTATATATATTCTCTAGCTCATATGCACAATCTTCTTCTCTGATAGGTTTTGTGTATCTTTGACCTTCATCGGGATCTAGAGGTGAAATGACCCTAAGTCCATCACCTTCAAATGTCATTCTTTTTTTCTTTAAGTTAACAACAGTGGGATTATTGAAATCCCAATCAATTCCTAACAACACAAGATAAGGACAACTATCATCAACTATCTCAATCACCTCAAAGTCCACAAACATTCTTACCCTGTTGATGTCCACAGGGACATGTTCCAGCCTACCAAAGGGGTTTACTGCCTACTGATTAGCCATCTTAAGCCTGATATAGGAATATATCAACTTAGGTTTTCCCATCAGTGCCCAGGTCTGCTTCGTCATAACATCGATCTCTGACCCTAATTCGAGGAACACATAATCTATATCATAATCTCCAATTTGGGCATTAAGGTGTAGTTCCTTATTTGTCCTTCTCTTTTTGGATAGTTGATGTACTGCTTTATTTAGTAGAGGATATACCCTTCCTATCTCATACTTTCTGATCAAATTTTGTATTTCTTGTATGGATTTTTCATCCTTAATCAAATTAATGCAAGTACATAAGAATTCCATAAGTCTGCTTACCTCTTTTCCTTCTCTGGGTGAAGCAGACTGATCAAAGGCTAGCGACATTCCAAATTCTCTCACTTTTGGTCGTGCCTTTGATGAAGAAGCCTGATCTATTCCAAACTCTTTTCTTGCCCCTTCAAATGTATGCTTCTCTTTCTTTGTATCAAACTCATGTGTCTTCTCTGCAACTCTTCTAACTCCCGATTCTTCTGTAATCTTCCCTCGAGTCACCCTGTCTTCTCCTATAGCAATGCATCCTCTAGTGATAATGACGACTCTAGGATCCACTCTGTGAGGTTATACTGAGATTAGTTGTACTTTTTGGTTCCCTCATCATATTTCCTAAAGTTTGGCTAACAACACAAGAAAATATTCTATGACATGTTCAAATGAATTGTAGTAACTGCAAGTGGTACAAGGGTTCTGACAGTCCCTTGCCAAGTGACCTGGTTGTGCGCAGTTATAAAAAATGATTTGACCTTGAACTCGACCCATGCCTCCTCCTCATCCTATTCCTATGAATCCACCATGTTGTCCCTTGGTTATGGAAAGAAGCGAAGAAAAAGGAAGAAAAGGTGAAAAGCGAACTTCGTGGAAGACACAGTGACTGTCACTGGGTCGAAGTGAGCAAAAGAGAAGAAAAGATGGAGCGAAGTACAAAAATGCAAGCCACAAGATGAGGATATTGAGGATGAAATATCAACAAGGAATATGGATCGAGGACAACTCAACAAGTGGAAAAATCCACCATTTGATACTTTGGAGCATCGTGCGAGAAGAAAGGAAAGACAGGCTGGCGAAGCCCTGAAAACGCGGGTCAAATTGACCTAGGGTTTTAGACACCTAGGGTTTTGGTATCTAGGGTTTTGGACACTTAGGTTTTGACCTAAGAATGTTAGTGAATGATTGTAATGTATAAATAGAGGTCTAAAGGGCCTAGGTTGGATTGGTGCTTTGGGTTGGTATGATATTATTATTGATCTAGCTCTATTATTGTGGTGATATATTATTGTATTGAGAGAGAGAAGTGATAAGTGAAAGAGTCTTCTGGTATTGTAAGATCTTAAGTTGTGTGCATAAAAGGGAGAGAAATAAAGATAAGAAAGAAGATCTACTAGCTAAGAGCGCAAACAAGAACTGTGGGCTTTATCTTAATAAATCATAAGCATAGTTCTGTGGATGTAGCCCTAGAGAGAGGGTGAACCACGTACATCTTGTGTTATGTGTGTGATTGATGCTTTGATCTCTGTCACTGTTATATTGTTATTTTCATTGTTGTTGTATTAGATCCACTTGATATTCCCTTGGTTGTAGACATCTTTGTCCTGCAACCCCCCCCTCTTAGCTACTTTGGGTGAGACTGCATATGCTTCACAGGTGTTGCTGAAAGGGCCAGCATCTAGGGCTTGTTGGTGTGATCTTTGAGTGAACCCTGGGTCTTACCTTGTGCCAACAAATGGTTCCATTGATGGGACAAGAATCGTTGTGAGGGAATTTCAAGGTGGTTCCCATCGAAGACATAGATTCAGAAGTGGATAGAATATCAAGAGAGGGACTTTGCTGAAGCCCAGAACAAGAGCCCTAAACTAAGTACTTAAGATTGGATACAAAGATACATCTTCATAGACATTCACAAGATCTTCTTTGGAGGAATCCATCAAGATTTTTCTAAGTGGTTGGCTAGGTTAGCAGATACCCAGTTCGAGATTAGAGCTTGAACCCCTGTGGTTTGGACATTGGCCCTGATCCAGAAGGTCAAAAGAGTCGATAATGTTGTATCCAGAGCAATAGATCATTGGTTTGATAGTACCATTGGAGGGTATATCACCGAGTTTGTTGTTGACAGAGTAGAATCATATAACCAAGCTGAGAGATACTTTTTCAAAGGACCCAGAGGAAATTTTTTGCACTTTCTGAAGATGAGAATCAAGATGTTGTTGCATGAAAAGAACGTCTTGAAGATACAATAGATTGTGTGGATTTGAAAAGACTAATGTTCAGGAATTCAAACAGTGACAACGACACAAAATATAGACATATGCACAGTGGGAGAGTGTTCAGAGGGGTTCACCTTGAGAACCTATTTAAGAAAAACTATGGGGAAGAGGGTTTCTACAGTGGAGAAGAGGTAGATATGATAGACGAAGAACATTCAGAACCCACTAGGACAGAGGAAGGAGAAGCCTAAGGACCTCGCCAGGACAAGCCCGAAACTTCAGGAACTGCACAAACTGTTGAAGTAAGTACTGTTAATCCTCATGTTATTTCAGCAACACTAGTTAATCAAAATAATCAGAACACCCAGAGTCCTCAGAGTATTGTTACTAGTAGCTCAACATCTACTCAGATAGGAAACCTAGGTAGCTCTATGGAAGATGAGATGAGGTTCCTGATATTTATGGGAGATGGATTTGAAGCTCCCGATCAACATTGGTTTCTGTGCGAAGCCGTATGGAATATTAAAAATGTCACCGATGAAGCTGTTAAAAGGACCCAGTTCAGCACTACCCTAAGGGATCGCGCACTGAGCTGGTACATGAAGCTGGTCCTAGGAATTGCGCAACCTAAGCCACTGGGAGAGATAAAGAATGCACTAATTGTAGAGTTCAAGAATCCTAAGTTAGAGTCTCAATGTATTACAGAACTGAAGGAGATCAACCAGAAAGTAGCCAAGCCTGTTTGGGAGTTCAGTTAAAGGTTCAAGACCTTAACAGGCCGATTAACTTTTCAGATCCCAGATGAACATAATAAATATTGGTTCATCGCTTCCCTTTTACCACACATCAGAGTTCCCCTGATGTAGCTGAAGATTTATTCGTAGGAAGAAGCATTGGAAATCACTATGAATCTTGAATCAGCCCCTATGGGAGAATCCAACTCAGGTATGAGCCAGATCTTGAGCCAGCTGACTAGTTTGTCTCTGCAGGTTGAGGATATGAAGAAGGACAAGGGGAAAGACAAAAGAGAAGATATTTTGTGTGTACGATGTAGATTAGAAGGCCATGATAAGGAACAATATCCTTTATTCCATGAATATTTGGCCTCAGGAGAATTGAGCCCCTTGAAGCAAGTCAACCTTCCTTGGTGCGAAGTATGCAGAAGTAGGCATCGCACATGTGAGTGCTATTACATAAAGAAGTATGTTTAGACTAAAACAAATTTATATTGCACATTTTGTAAGTCTGTGGGGCACAATGATAGGGATTGTAGGGCCTATGACCTTATGCACGAAAGATTGAGGGACATATACCAGATCCAAGGTGAATCACAACAAGAAGGGAACACTCCACAGTATAACTCCCCAGGAACAGGAAATTTCAATCCTCGCGGTGGATACAGAGGATGAGGACGAGGAGGAGGAACGAGCCAAGGCCGAGGAAAGATCATCTGTTACAATCGTGTGCAACCAGGACACTTGGAAAGGGATTGTCAGAATCCTTGCACTACATGCAGCTATTGCATCTCATTCGACCATGTTATAGAAGATTTCCCTGTGCTGCTAGCTAAGCTGTAGGAAAGACTTGGAACTCAGCAGAATCCAAAAGTGAAATTGATATATGTTGAGCCTTGCAGGGAAGACCCTAAATTCACTGTTATCACTCGAGGAGGCATTGTTACACGAGAAGACAGACTGACCCAAGGGAAGATTACAGAAGATTCAGGAATCAGGAAAGCTATAGAGAAGACCCAAGCCTTTGATGGAAAGAAAGAAAGACAAATATTTGAGGAAGAAAGACAAGAGTTCAAAGAATATCAAGGTTCCTCATAAAAAATACAACCAGAAATAAAAGAATATGGAATGCCTTAGGCATTTGATCAATCTGCTTTGCTACAGGAGGGAAAGGAGGTAATCAAGCTCATGGAATTTTTATGCACCTGTGTTAAGTTGATTCAAGATAAAGGCATTGTACAAGAGCTACATAACTTAATCAGACAGTATGAAATAGGAAAGATAGAACCCTTACTTAATAGGGCAGTACACCAAATTGAAAAAAGGATAAGGAAAAATAAAGAATTACACTTGAATGCTCAAATAGGAGAGTATGATATAGACTATGTGGTCCTCGACTTGGGGTTGGAGGTCAATGTCATGACGAAGAAAACTTGGGAGCTAATGGGAAAACTGAAGTTGATCTACTCCCCTATCAAGCTTAGGATGGCTAACCAACAAGCTGTCAGTCCCTTTGGTAGATTGGAACATGTCCCTGTGGACATCGATGGAGTGAGAACGTTCATAGATTTTGAGGTAATTGAAATTGTTGATGACAATTGCCCTTACCCTACACTGTTAGGAATTGATTGGGCCTTTGATAACTCCACAGTGGTTGATTTGAAGAAAATACATATGAGATTTGAAAGAGATGGCCTTCGGGTCATTGCACCCTTAGATCTAGATGAGGGTCTATGATATACAGAGCCTATCAGAGAAGAAGACCACGCATACAAACTGGAAAACATATACAAACTGACAGCCAGACAACATGATTACATCAACCCTACAGCCGATGGGAATCTTAGCTGGTGAAGTGACAACACGTGTTCATCATATTCAAAATAAGCTCTGGAGAAATGGTAGAACAAGATGTACAAAGTATCTACCAAAATATGTGCTAGATTAACCAGAGAAGTTCGTTGGATCACCACAAAAGTAAGTAACTTACTCACATTTGATGGTATGAACCCTTTAGAAGCCTTCCTATCATATTTTGAAGCAAGTGTACCAACACAACAAAGGCTGTTGGAAATGAATGAGGCCCTAGAAGCCACACCAACAAGATGGTGGGAACCCACAAAAGCAATATTACAGACTGGGTACAATGACGAAATTTGATGACAATGCAGTTTTCAACACAAGTAGAAGGATGTGAAGTAAGGTACACAGGTCGAAGCTACCCAAAAGACCATGTGCAGAGCTGCGAAGAGGCCTGGAGTGATATTCCTCGAGAATAATGGGTGCATAGATTCATTAACACGCTGGATACAACCTTTATCAATTGGTACCTTCAAGCAGAGTTGCGCATCATCACTGCAGACTGGGAAGGTATGATTCAAAATTTTGTAACCACCTTTTTTTTTGAAAGTGAATATCCTTTAGTAGACCAAGAATTATAGATTGTGAGACAAAAGGTATTCAAAGAGGCATCTAGCCTCCCTATGGAACAAGAAGAGGACGAATGGACTATGCCTCTCCAAAAATTGCAGAGTTGCTACAACATCAATGCCGACGATGATGATCCCAGGAAGGTAAACATCACTAAAAAAGAGGGCCAAAGAGATGTGGAAGGAATAGGAGTTGAGCTAACTTTTATTAGTCATCCAATCAAGATTAAAAAAGTCAATATTGGGATAGAGGAGACACCAAAGCTTTCCAATGTCGGAGATTACTGGGATGCTGCTACCATTGAAAAGATTACAAAGTTGTTGCACGAATATCAGGACTTGTTTTCAACCAAGTTCATTGATATGAAAGGTATCAAAGGTCCTATGGGAGAGATGAGGATACCTTTGAAACTAGGTGCGAAGCCAGTCAAGCAAAGACCCTACATATTGAACACGAAATATAAGGAAAAAGTGAAGATTGAGCTCGATAGAATGCTGGAAGCAGGGATTATTGAACCTGTTGAAGAGTCGGAGTGGATAAGCCCTATGGTGGTACAAGACAAGAAGATAGGAGAGATAAGGATCTGTGTAGATCTCAGGAAGTTGAATGATGTCTGTCTGCATGACCCTTTCCCTACATCATTCATTGATGAAGTATTAGGCAATGTGGGAGGCCAGGAGGTATATTCTTTTACAGATGGATTTTCAGGATACCATCAGATCCTGATTGCCAAGGAGGATCACCATAAGACCATGTTTTCCACAGAATGGGGATCCTACCAATATACAATGATGCCATTTGGACTGAATAATTCCCCAACCATCTTTTCCAGGGTGGTGGTTGAAGCATTCAAAGAATTTCTACAAAAAATTTTAGAAGCATACTTTGATGACTGGACCGTGTTTAGTTTATTGAAAAATCATATTGAATGTCTAAGGATAATGTTGGATAAATGCAGGCAGTGTCAAATTGCTTTAAATATGAAGAAGTGTAGATTCTTCTCACCATTTGGAGTGCTATTAGGTCATATTGTATGCAAGCAAGGATTACTGGTATATCCCTCTAAAATCGCCATCATAGTTGAATTGTTGCCTCCTACTTCAATCAAACAACTGCACACTGCACTAGGACATACTAGCTATTTAGGAAATTCATTAAAGTCTATGCTCAGATCATAGCACCAATGGAGAAGCTGTTGAAGAAATACTGTCAGTTTGGTTGGATAGACGAATGCTAGCAGATATTCGACACACTGAAACATAAGATGGTGACTGTGCCCATTCTGGTCTTTCTAGATTGAAGCAAGGAGTTTCATGTGCATGTCGATGCATCTTCTATTGCCTTAGGAGTAGTATTGGCAACAACTAGAGAAGGGGATATCAACCATCCATTAGCTTTTTCTAGTAGGAAGCTATCTACTGATGAAGTTAATTACACCACTACAGAGAGAGAAGGATTAGACATGGTGTACTCGCTGCAGAAATTACACCACTACTTGTTGGGAGGACACTTTAAAATGTTCACAGATCACTCAGGGCTGAAGTACCTAGTCAACAAGCCAGTGTTGGGGGGGCGAATATGCAGATGGCTTCTGCTGTTTCAAGAATATGATTTTGAGATCATAGTTAATCCAGGAAGAATGAACAAGGGTCCTAACCACTTGTCGAGGTTGGAACATGGCAAAGAATCCACCAATTTGGAGGATACACTATTAGATGCAAAAATTCTCGGCATCAGGAAGATTGATGACCACTTCTCAGACATAGTCCAGTTCCTATCAATAGGAATGGCACCTAGTGAGTATACAGTTCCCCAGAAGAAACAACTAATGGTGTGCGCTGCAGACTTTTCACTGATAGCTGGTCAACTATACAATATGGGATGCGATGAGATATTAAGGAGGTGTGTTATGGAGACAGAGCGACCATTGATCCTCACAGAAGCTCATGAAGGCATCGTAGGAGGACATTATGTAGGGAAAGAAACTGTGCAAAAGGTTCTTAGAGCTGGCCTTTGGTGGACTACCTTACACATAGATGCTAAAGATTATGCCAGAGCCTGTGATGTATGCCAGAGCCTGTGATATATGCCAGAGATTTGGAAAACCATCTCGAAGAGATGAAATTCCATTAGCACTGCAGATGACCCTAAAAGTATTTGAAAAGTGGGCCATTGACTTCATGGGACCTATAAACCCACCAGGAAAGCACATAGGAGCACGATACATAATTATTGCGACATAATACCTGACTAGATGGGATGAAGCAAGAGAAGTAAAGGACTGTAGTGCAACTACAACTGCGTGTTTTATATTTGATGACATAATAACCATGTTTGGATTCCCCAAGACCCTTATGAGTGATCAAGGCACACACTTCATCAATAAGACAGTTGAAGCCCTGATAAAATAGTTTGCAATCCACCATCAGAAGAGTACACCTTACCATCCACAAGAAAATGGAACAGTTGAAGAATTCAACAATATCTTAGATACCGCACTGACAAATATGCAGTGTGAAAAAAGATGGTTGGGATTTAAGAGTACTTGCAGTACTGTGGGCCTATAGAACCACTTGCAAGAAATTAACAATGCAGACCCCTTTCAAGTTGGTTTATGGTATTGAAGCTGTTGTCTCGATGGAATACTTAGTGCCAAGCTTAAGAATTGCTGCATTTACAGACATGGATGATACTGGCACTATTCGCGAGAGGCTTGCACAATTGGTTGAACTGGAAGAAGACAAATTTATTGTAGGATTCCATCAGTAGGTTTAGAAGGAATGAGAGAAGGCCTATCATGACAGACACATCAAGAAGAAGGCATTCAAGCAGGGTGATTTAGTATTGCTTTATGACAGTAAGTTTATAAAATATCTAGGGAAGTTCAGGATGCATTGTCTCGGACCATATGAGGTCACCTATATTACCAAAGGGGTAGCTACACAGCTGAAGACATTGAACGGAGAGTGGAAGTAAGGATTAGTGAATGGGAGTCAGCTGAAGTTGTACTATGACAACCAGATGCCTCACAGATCTCAATAAAAGCAAGAAGAAAAGGGTCTAGGTACTAGGTGTAGTTGAAATTGGGTACCAGACACAAAAAAGACAATCTGCACAAGGATGGGAAGAAGGCATAGAACATAAAGCAAAGACTTCCCTGCGTAGTCCAAAGTCGAAGTAAAACAGAAGGATCAGATCTGAAGTGCCTCGGGACGAGTCATAGGTGAGTGTTGGGGGCCTATTGGCCCTTTGTTATGGAAATAAGTGAATAACAAGGAATAAAAGGTGAAAAGTTAACTTTGTGGAAGACACAGTGACTGTCACTAGGTCAAAGTGAGAAAAAGAGAAGAAAAGATGGAGCGAAGTATGGAAATGCAAGCTGTTGGACAAGGATATCAAGGATGATAGATCAACAAGGAATATGGTTTGAGGACAACTTAGCAAGTGGAAAAATCCACCATTGGATAATTTGGAGCACTGCGCGATAAGAAAGGAAAGATAGGTTGGTGAAGCCCTGAAAATGAGGGTCAAATTGACCTAGGGTTTTAGACACCTAGGGTTTTGGTATCTAGGGTTTTGGACACTTAGGTTTCAACCTAAGGATGTCAGTGAATGATTGTAGTGTATAAATAGAAGTATAAAGGGCCTAGATTGGGTTGGTGCTTTGGGTTGGTACGATATTGTTGTTGATCTAACTCTATTGTTGTGTTCAGATATTATTGTATTGAGAGATAGAAGTGCTAATTGAGAGAGCCTTCTGGTATTGTAAGATATTTAGATGTGTGCGAAGGTGAAGTCTTGCAGCTAGGTGCCTAGGAAAGGGAGATAAATAAAGAGAAGAAAGAATATCTGCTAGCTAAGAGCGTAGACAAGAACTGTAGGATTTATCTTAATAAATCATAAGCACAGTTCTGTGGATGTATCCCTAGAGAAAGGGTGAACCATGTACATCTTGTGTTGTGTGTGTGAATGATGCTTTGATCTCTGTCACTGTTATATTTCTATTTTCATTGTTGTTGTATTAGATCTACTTGATATTCCCCTGGTTGTAGACATATTTGTCCTGCAACCCCCCTCTTAGCTTCTTCGGGTGAGGCTGCATCTTCTTTGCAGGTGTTGTCGAAAGGGTCAGTAGCTAGGGCTTGTTGGTGCACTCTTTGAGTGAAACTTGGGTCTTCCATTGTGCCAACACACCACGAGGGTTGAAGTTTCCTCTTCCTGGGGAGTTAAACTGCGTAGTATTTCCTTCTTGTTGTACTTCACCTTGAATTCTATATGTGTCTCTTGATATTTCATGCAAGAGGTCATAAGCCCTATAATATTTCTCATCATGCCCCACAGATTTACAGAATGTGTAGTAAAGATTGGTAGGTGTCTAGATATATTTTTTCATGTAATAGAATTCTCTAGGGCGATGTCTATTTCTACATACCTCGCACCAAGGTAGAGTAACCTGCTTCAAAGGGATCGGGGCTCCTAAAAGCCAAGTACTCATGAAATAGAGGACAATTCTCCTTATCATGACCTTCTGATTTGCATATGATACACCAAGTATCTTCTCTTTTATCTTTTCCCTCATCTTTCTTCATATCTTCGACCTGTAGTGATAAGCTAGTTGGATGACTCAAAATTTGAATCATACCTGAGCTGGAATCTCCCATAGGGGTTGATTCTAGTTTCATAGTGATCTCCTTCTCCTCAACTTGTGAAGCGATATTCTATTGCATCAGAGGGGCTCTAATGTGTGGTAAGAGGGCAACAATGAACCATTCTTTATTTTGTTTGTCTGGAATCTGAAAACTCAAATGCCCTGTCAAGGTCTTAAATCTCTGATGAAAATCCCAAATAGGTTCTGCTACTTTCTGCTTGATTTCTTTCATCTTTTTGATGCACTACGACTCCGTCTTGGGTTTCTTGAATTCTACAATCAACGCAGTCTTGATCATGTTCAGTGGTTTCGGATGGACAACTCCTTGGATGAACTTCATGTACTAGATCAATGTGCGGTCTCTTAGGGTAGTACTAAACTGAGCTCTCTTAATAACTTCATCAGTGACATTCTTAATACTCCATACAGCTTCGCATAAGAATCAATGTTGTTCAAGATATTCAGATCCATCTCCCCTAAAGGTCGATAACCTCATCTCATCTGCCATAGATATTCCTAGGGTTCCTAACTGAGTATGCATTGAACCACTTGTACCAGTGCTATGTGTGTTCTGATAACTTAGGTTACTCTAGTTACTTTATGTTGTTAAAACAACAGGGGGCGTAATAGAACTTACTTCAACAGTCTATGTAGTCCCTGAAGTTTTTGACTCTACTCAATGAGGTTCTTCAGTCATCCCTTCTTTTTCCCTAGCAGACTCTGAATGTTCCTCGTTCAATAGCTCTTCTTCTTCTCCACTATATAACCCTTCCTCCTGTGGTGGTGGTTCATGACTCTTCTTGAACAAGTTCACCAGAGGAACTTCTTTGAAGGTTCTCCCACTATGCATGTGTCCGACCTCTGTTTCACTGTCACTGTCGCTATCACTGTCTGAATTATTGAACATTATATTTTTCAATCTGACCAACTACTATATTTTTAGGATTTTCTTCTCATGCAATAACATCTTGATCTTCAACTTCAAGAAGTGTAAAAATTTTCCTCTAGGTCCCTTAAATAAATATCTCTCTGCTTGGCTATATGATTCTACTCTATAAAATGCAAACTCAGTGATATACCCTCTGATGGTACTATCAAACCAGTGATCTAATTCTCTTGACACAAATTTATCAACTCTCTTAAGCTTATTAATCAATGCCGACATCCAAACCATAGGCAGTCTGAGTCTGATCTCAAACTGGGTATCTACTAATATGGCTAACCACTCATATAGCTCCTTATGAATTCACCCAAATAAAATATCATGTATATTGGTAAAGATATACCTTCCCAACCAATCCTCTGTACTAAGATTAGGGTTCTTATTCTGAGCTTCAGCGAAGTCCTTCTCTTATTCTTCTATCCACTTATGAATCTATTTCTTCGATGGAAACCACCTTGACATTCCCTCAAGAAGATCCCTGTCCTATCAACAAAACCATTTGTTGGCACAGGGGCAGACCCAAGGTTCAGTTCTAACAACACACCAACAAGCCCTAACTACTGGCCCTTTCGGCAACACCTACAAAGAAAATGCAGTCTCACCTGAAGTAGCTATGGGGGGTTGCAGGACACAAGTGTATACAACCAGAGGAAATGAAAAGTGGGTCCAGGGCAACACTCTCACACATATCTAGTTATTCTTTACCTTTCTTAAGCCTACTACTCGAACTATACCTAAGATCTAACACAATATTGCATTAACAAGATATCAGAGGTCAGAGGAACACAACATCAATCACACACAACAACATGATATACATGGTTCACCCTCTCCCTAGGTTTGTGTCCATAGAACTGTGCTTTACAATATATTAGATGAAAACATACAATCCTATCTGCACTCTTAGCTTTCGTATCTCTCTCTTTCTCTCTCTTCTCCTCTCTCTATGCACCCAACCACAGGCTTGATCTTCACACACAAAGGGCCTAAAGTGTAGGCAGAGCTAACCGTCTAAAGTCTCCTACATTTTGTAACTATCCCAACATTACCCCACAATCATACATAAAAGACAAGAGAGAGGGATCTGGTAGGCCTACCTTAAACCCCACGTCTGATGTCAATCCCTTTGCACTTGGTTGTTTCCTGACTACAAATATCCTCCCAAGGCTAACCTGAATTCATCAAAAGACAAACAAGAAACTACAAGCATGCATTCTACATATGGATTAGTGGGTTAGACATCATAAACAAAAAATGTAAGCAAATCATATGAGTTTAAGACGTCATTTGGCGGGACAGAAAAAGTACTTCTTTATATTAATCTTACAAAATTTGCTTACAACATGATACCGAAACTGCTCCTTGAACTTGGTCCTAGGCTCCTCTTCACCATGCACCAACTGCTTTCACGTCTTCTTCTCCTCTTCGGTTCTCTCTTATGGAAATGGTAAGGGCTTTACAATTGGGGCAAAGGGGGATTGATAAAATGGGCAAAGTTTCTTTTCTCTTGTGCTTCTCCTTGCAATGGGACCAGAACCCCTTCTTTTATAGGCCAAAATGGACAATAACGGTCGGGGTGACTAGATATGGGCAGTCAAATGGTTAAGTAATGACCCAGAAACCAGTATCCTATGAAAATTTCAACATTTCACGATATTCTGTGAGTGTACACAGGCTGTAGTGGATAAGTGAGTGTGTGTACGTGAACAATAATGGTGGAGGGAATGTACACCTTCAAAATGATGGTTTTTAGAAGAGATGTTCAATAATGGCTTGGTAAAGATAGAAAGTTAAATGGCCTGATGCCAGATATGCATGTCAGGTGCAATTTAGGGTTATAACAGATGCCCCTAATGAGTGAGGTCAGAAGAGCATATGATGGCTGAAATACACTACAAATATTCACCACTGTACGACGTGAGTGAGCCCAAGGACCGGAGTTCAGGAGGTTCCATTTGCAAAAATAACAATTTGTCTCACCAAGGTGGGCATACCCATGCTTGGGATGAAATAAAATCATGGATGCCAATCAAATACATTGCAGATCCATGCCATATAACTATATAAAGTGTAGCCACGAGTAATACACAACATATCTACATCTAAAAATAAAAAATATATACATGTATAGTATCCATTTTTAAGAAGTCAATGACGCTTGATGACTGGAGATGAGGCCTTCAGAGATCTAGCAACAACTTCAAAATCTTCAAAACTTGGGTAGGAGTGTAATATGAGTGTACGAATTCACTACCCAGAGGTCTTCGATGGCTCATCGGTAACAGACAAGAGGATCTTGATGATCAGGAATAGAACTTCATTGATTTTGATCAAGGACTTGATTGGTCTTTCAGGATGGCCGAGCATGAGGACAAGAGACAAACTGTAGAAGGGCCGACTCAAGTTTAGTAAAAAATTCCCTTGGATGAAAGCATGACAAAAGATGAGACTCAGGTAGCATTGCATTGACACAAATCCACGATGCAGGAGGCAACGCGAACTCTCCAGATGTCTGGAAGGATAACCAAACAGAGGAGGACACAACTCTATGTAGCGAGAAAAACTTCCTAAGGTCATATTGAATCCTAGATTTTGACGAACAAACGAAAGGATGTGATTTTTCCAAGGGCAACTCATTGTGCTGATAACATAAAGAAAATACTTTTCCCTTCCTCTTTTTGGGGTATATTTGATTTTTTTTGTCTTTTTCAATAATTTTGGGAAGCTTGAAAAAGAATAAAGAATGCTACGTTACAAAGGAGGATCGAGTGTCACATACATACTAGTTCCAAGCACAAGGAACACATTGATTCTCAGAGTAAGGGGACATATGCAAGAAAAGGACACTTGGGAAAAATCCTCCATGGGTCAAGGTGTCAAGACACAGAGGCAAAGTGCTACAAGGATTACGTATAATGCATGCTTTAGATGGTTCAATTGAGAGAAACATGGAACCGGCATTAGGCCAAAGACGCAGGAATGAAAAAGCGATTAATAAGACACAATGATAACGTCCTTCAATGTGATTTTAATGAGCCCATATGAGGTTAAGATCGACGATTTTTCACTTTTAGAGAGTCTGAAAAAGCGTAAAAGGAGACTCCACTGGGGTACCTTTTTCAAAGGTAGTTTAGACGGTTCTAAAAAGGGGTAGACTAGCACCAAACAAATGTCTATTCAAAATCATCTTAACGAGTGTGACAAAGACAATATCACTCGACAATATTTTCAATTTTAAGGAGCCTGAAAAGAGCTTAACTATGGAATCCGTTAGGGATGTTCTTCTGGACAAATTTAACGAGTGTGAAGAAACAAGGTCACTCGAATATCTTTTCAATTTTAGAGAGTTTGAAAAGAACTTAACTATGAACTCCGTAGGGGTTCCTTTTTTGTAAGTTTAGTCCCTCGAGCCCAACAAAGGGTTAAATCTATGCCTGAGAATACTCTTCTAGAGAACTGAGGCTCCTAGAGTATATCTTTGTTCATACTTTTGACCATCCAGACCGAAAAAGGGGTAAACTACCATCGGACAATTGTGCCTTCAAATTTCATATTAGCGAGCATGAAGGGCAACAAGATCGCTCGACAATCTTGTCATATTTAGAGGGTCTGAAAAGGGCTTAAAAGAAGACCCATTGTGTTTTGGGAGTTATGAGGGTGAGGTCAAGAGTGATAATGAATCATGCAAATGAGGCTCAAACTCATAATCAGGGAAAACTAATAAGGACTCTCGAGCCTATAGTGATTAGTGATGACATGGACACCAAAAGGCAACTAGGATATACCTAGGGCATCCATGTGAAGGTAGGCTCTACGACTAAATTACGACACTTCTAGAGAAAGAGTGAGGGTTCCGTGTCGCAATTCGGTGGGATCAATCCTATGTCGTAGTGGAAAAGACAACAAGGTGCAAAAGTGGAGATGGAAACCTAACTTATATGCACAAAGTTGAAAAAACAAATTTTTACCAAAAGACCTTTAAAATGACCCAACTCTCCAGAAAGTTTCCTAATACCCAAAGTAACACTTATCGTAACATTCCATAAGAAACTCACGAACCATACTAAATGATTTTTAAGTTAGAAAAAATGACAAAAGGGTTCGAAAAAATGACAAAAAGGGCCAAAAACATCTATAAATAGAAGTTTGGCAGCTCATTATCACTATTATGAATTGAGAATTGACCAAAAGTAAAAAAACAACCTCTTTTCAAAAGTGGTGATTCCGAGAGATTCAGTGGACAAAACGAACTTCTGCTTGGACCAAGTAAGTACACATTAGCCCGTCCTGCATTTCCATTCCTCCTTTTTGCATTTATTTTTGTTTTTTTGGGGGGTGCTGAACTTTAAAAGGGGCGGCCCTACGTGTACACGGGTTGTCCTAGAACAACACACGTATGCCCGCGTGCAGATGAAACTCTACACATAGGCATACATGAATGTATCCACTACAACCCACGTATACCCTCCAACATGTGAAAAAATAAAAAATGCAAGAGTTAACTCCCCATGATTTTGTCTTTTTACAGGATGTATGTTCATTGGAGAGAGAGGGAACATGAGGACTTTGATTTTTTGGTCTCGGAAGACCCCGCTGCTGTCACTGTCTTAGCACAATGTGGGTTTCTAAAATTCTTCCAATGTCCATTCATGAGGGCACAACCCAGGCTGCTAAATGCCTTGGTAGATTACTGGCACCCGGATGCAGAGGAATTCATGCTCAAGGGATAGTCATTGACTCCGATGACTGAGAAAATCTATTTTTTGACTGGCCTCTCAAGGAGAGGGGAACCAGTCAACCTTCGTACTCTTCCTCATAACATAGTCGAGTTGATCGGGCTACACTACGAGGTGGGCATGGACAAAGTGGGTTCTCAGGTGCCTATAAAGAAGATCAACAACCTACCGCTAAAATTGATTGTTCTACTCATTGGGTGGATCATTGGATCCACAACTTTGCATTAGGATTCCCGGGCACACATGAATTATGCAGTTCAATGATTAAATGCACAAATTTTTGACTGGAGCACAACCATGCTGACATGCATGAAGAGACAGTTGACAGATTGTCGAGTGTAGGCACATAGGAACTTCAGGTTTGGGACCATTTTGTGCTCTTTCTTCTTTGAGAGGGTACCCAGTCTCAGTCCTTGAGAGACGGTATGAGGGCACATGGCCCCTCTCCCAGCATTATGCATATGGGTGATGCTATTGCCGCAACAGGTGGAGGGAGGACCATTGAGGCCTTTGATGACAATTTTTTCGACGGGTGGTCTCGACAGATTCCAACGATAGAGGACTACCCCTATGCTGGGATCGACTTCTCCAGGGACCCTGACATGGTCGTACCTCCCGGAGTAGAGCCAGGAGAGTTAGGTATGTTTGTTTTTTCAAAGTTATTTAATTTTTATTTCTTTTTTATATATATCATTTTTTTTGTGTACCAGAGTATCTGACAAGTATGTATCCTTTATATGTAGATGTGGGACCAGTGCATCCAATAGAGTTTGTGAGGACTAGGCGACATCCTCGATCAGAGGCAGAACCACCAATAACAAGGGGGCCTCCAGTCGGAGAGGTTGATAGAGTTTTGAGACTGGTGGAGTGGAACCTTATCGTGCTCACTTTCTCAGTCCCAATGGCATAGATCAAGGACCTGCCACCATCGATGCAACCTCATGTAGTTGGGGTGCCACAGACCTGGGTCCATCTCTTCTAGAATTTGGAAAATTCCATTGTTCACTACGGCAGGGCCAACATGGCCTGCCCTTAGCTAGGCTATACTACTTACATGCCGAGGGCACCTTTTGTATATTTTTGAGGGCATAAGCCCCGTGACTCTGACTGGACATATTTTTGAGGCGCTTGCACCCACCCATGTACTCTGATATTTTTGATATATATATGGATATTTTACATATTTTTTCATCTTATGGATTACATCTATTTTACAAATGTTTTTACATGTGCGTGTGTGTGCTTTTTCTTACATGTGTGCAAAATTCCAATCTAATATATGATTAGATAGAGTATCTGTGATTTGATTCAATCTCCTAGGAACATGGATATACGTAATGTAATCAAAGCTTCGTTCTAAGAGACATACCCTAAGGAATCATCGGTGTAGAGTCATATCGTGAACACGGTAAACCCTATTTAACTAGGACACAACCAACTAAACATCTAAGTAAACTCAGAGGTGAGAGATACCATGCGATAAAGCGTCACAAAGAAACTCTAGAATTGTGTTGTATTCAGAAACATTGTTTATGGTGTCACCTAAATAGATACCTCTTGAAGATAACAACTGCCCTGAGGTGTGAAAATCACCTAGGCTACAGAAGAAAGCCTCTGAGTTTTCCAGCTAGCACTGTCCGCAAAACCAACGAACACCTATGATTCACTTGACATCTGCCATAGTGAAAAAGATGACATAAGAAATGACACATCCATAAAACCAAAAGACAAAAACTAAAAGAACAATGTACACGAACTATACATATGTTACAAGAAGTCACCCGAGGCGACCCACCTACAAGTAATACTTCTTGAGGTAAAGCCCATTTCTAGGCTCTTCCAAAGAATTTCCCTCAAAGTCCACCGGATGATAAGCGCCTTTCTTTAGAACCTCCTTAATGATGAAAGGACTGAACCACATGGGTTTGAACTTGCCTGTCCCCAGGGGATCCTTATCTTGGTCATAGACTAGGACAAGGTCACCTTAAAAAAAAATATGAGGACAAATGAATCGATCATAATGACACTTGAATTTTTGTTTGTGAGCCTCGTTAGCCAAGGTTTCATCTTGACGTTTCTCATCAAGCTACTCAAGATATAATAAACGTTCTTTAAGCGGTGAAGTGTTTGGAAGTAACTGTACTGCCAACTTTAGAGACGAGATCTGGCACTCTATTGGAAAAACTGTTTCCAATCCATAAACGAGTTGAAAAGGTGAGAAACCGGTTGTAGTCTTAATATACGTTCGGTAGGCCCATAATTCCGAGTACAACATCAAATGCCAATTTGACTTGGCTGAATTGATTGTTCGCTGGAGAATAGTCTTAAGAGATTTATTCACAGCTTCCACCTGACCATTCACTTGTGGGTAGTAGGGTGATGAATTCTCTTGCCTCAACCCAAGATTTGACATTAACTGAAACATCATTTTGTTTTGAAAATGACTGCCATGGTCAGTGACAATCTCTCTCGTGACGCTGAACCTTGCTATTATCTGGTTGAACAAAAAGAGAGATGTAGTATCTCCATCATCTTTGAACGTTGGAATAGCTTCGACCCATTTTGTGAAGTAGTCTACTACTATGATGATATAACGGTGCTCCCTTACTGAAGGAGGGTTTCATGTAGTGTAATCAATCCCCCACTTGGTGAAGGAACCAACTGTGATGACGGGAAACATGGGAGCAGGGTGTGCCCTCATCTTCCGAGAGATGATCTAACACGAGTGACACTTCTTGACCGATTCAACATAATCTTTGATTAATGTTGACCAAAAGTAACTGGCTCGTAGAATATTTTGGGTTGTTTCCAACCCAGACAAATGATCACCACATGCTCCAGTGTGGAAATCGTTAAGCACAATTTCTTCTTCTTCATGAGTGAGGCACCGAAAAAGGATACAATCTACACCTCAATAATACAGAGTGTCCTCAAGTATGAGATAGTTCTTAGAATGATGGCATATACGGTGACGCTCATCATGAGAAGCAGAGGTGGGGCACTTCAAAGTTTGGAGATAGACTAGTATATCTCCATACCAGGGGTCCAAAGACGTGATAAAAAACATGTCTCCTTTAATAGGCGACTCTTTGGGCATAACATCACCTGACTTGACTGGAAGTTTTGAGATGAGTTCCACAAAGACCACTGAATTTTTGGATTTCTCCGAAACAAAATCTAAGTCAAATTCATGGAGGATAACTATCCATCTATTGATTTTTCTATTGATTACACGTCGTGTCAACACGTATTGAAACATATTCATAACGGAAATGACGGTGGTCCTGCAAAACAAAATATAATGAAGAAACCGTTGGACAACATAAACTGCTACCAATGCAAGTTTTTCGACGTTGGAATAATTGAGTTTTGGTCCAACCAGGCCTCAAATCAGGTAATAAATCACGTATTCTGAGAGAAAATCATCCTCCTGAACCAAGACCATACCGATGGTCGACTCCACAATGACCAAGTACAGTAAGAAATATTTATTATAATTGGGTGGCCGAAGCAGAGGGGTGGATGTGAGGGTGTGTTTCAACGCTTCGAAAGAGCACTGAGTGGCTTCGTCCCAATGAAAAGGAACATCCTTCTTCAACAAACACATAAAACCCTTTGTGATCTCGACATAGTTTGCAATGAAATGACGTAAAAAAATTTCTTTTCCCTGTAAACTCTGAAGCTGAGGGATCATGTATGGGGGAGGAAACTGAACTATCACCTCAACCTTGAGAGGATCAACCATGATCCCTATTGTCAAAACTATGAAACCTAGCAGACGACCCGACGTCATGCAAAAACTACACTTGTTTGGATTCAAGCGGATCCGGTAGTAGCGACATCTCTCAAAGATAAGTCGGAGGAATGTGGGATGATCATATCTCTTACAAGATCGTGATGTTAAATCATCAAGATAAGCCTTGACTATGTGTTTGATATCGTGGAAAGAAAAAGACATGGCCCACTGAAAAGTAGCTCCAACACTTTTTAGACCAAAAGGAATCTTTCGATAAGTGAATGTACCCCATGGACAGATGAAAGCGGTTTTGGTTTGGTCTTCGGTTTTGATCTGTATCTGATTATATCCCGAAAAACCATCCATGAAAGAAAAGACCCTCAACCTATGCATTCATTGACTATCTGGTCAATAACTGGTGTGGGGAAATTATCCTTTGGATAGGCCTTGTTCAAGTCACAGAAGTCCGTACATACGTGAATCATACCTTGTTTTTTGTTGACCGGAACAAGATTTGACACCCATTGAGTCAATTGGACAGGGTAGATGAAACTGGCTTTGAGCAGTTTCTCTACTTTATCCTTAATAGATGCTGCTTTCTTAGGATTGACTGGACAAAGATTTTTCCGGACTGACTTAGCGTCAGGATGTGTCGTGATCTCATGTTCGACGATTCTTGGATATATGCCTGGCATTTCCTCGTAAGACCAGGCAAACACGTCGCAAAATTCTTTAAATAAATCCATGTAGATTCGAATCTCCTCAGAGGAGTAGTCTTTTTTGACGAATACATTCTCCACGACACCAGGGGTTATGGAGATATCGATAGGTATCGTTTCAACGATGGTTTCCATATTTCCTTCAGCGTAAATTATGTGCGTAGCCAAAGGATTGATAGGACAAGACCTATTTCCAGTCATAGTCAAAGTGAATTCACCTACTTCAATTCTTATTAACTCTAGGAGGAAATAAGATCTATGATGGAGATCATCCCAGGGTCTATCCGGACTAGTCATTGCCTCAATAATCACATCTTCAGAGGGAAAGACTAAGTCTAGAGAATCAGTATCGGTGAGGGAAATTTGAGCCCAAATAGGCCTGAGAACTGGATCTAACTACTGTGTGGGAGTCAGATCGGGGTCGGCAAAATTTTGTTGGACTCTAGAGTACGCAAATTATGCCACAGACAAAGGCATGGCCATGCCATGGTGCCCTGTTGTTGGCAGCCAATTCAATTTTTTTATCGTCTATAAGCTGCCTACACCTATGTCTTCCGAACTTCAAATTGTCGTCGCATCTTTCAAATAGACGATATTTTCATTTCTTGTGACACTTGCATTTTGTCTCCATTAAGTTTTCACGACTGTAAGCGTGAAAACTTCTCCTTTCGAGGTCACATTTCGATCACTATTTGAACTGTCGTCATCTTTTTATTGATATTTTCTATGGCACCTATCTTTGGTTTATCGTTATGTGGCTGAAAGGATTTTCGAACTATGCCTATTTGGACATTCTTATATTGATTGCATAGCTTGATTTTATTGACTTTTTAAAGCATTGAGCCTTTGGATTCGCACTTTATATGACTTGCCTGATCCTTGATTCTATGAAATGCATAAGGTTTATGATTAATTTTTCTTTATATATATGATATAATCCTTATTGCTAATCTTTTTATAGCTCTTGGATTGTCAATTTTATGAGTATCGATTGGAACCATTGTTTAAAACTTTTGATTAATACATAGGCCCATAATGATTTTGGTTTTGATTTATACGTTGAGTGTTTTGAATACTATGGCATAGTGTTGGCGCGTATTGGTATGTACATTGAATTTGATTGGTTGTACACATAAGTTAATGGTTGAACTATGCTTTAACGACTAGAACAACTATGTAAACTGTCAATTGTACAATTGATATGATAGTTATGCATGGATTTACTACCTTCTACCACTCCCGCACACTTTGCATTAATGCCTGCATCCTTATTGAGTTATCTCTCTTGATTTTTGGGAAAATCTCTGAGCATACCCCGTTCAAACCCTTGTCCCTTAGCCCGGCTCACTGTGTGCTATCTCCTGGCTCCCAAAGGGCGAATTGAACCCCCATAGTGTTCATAGTCGGTTTTGGTTTCATTTTTCCAGAGAAGTCTGCCCCGTAATTTCCCCCAGAGTCATGTTTTTGCGTGAGTGATTCTGGGAAAACGGATTCGAATTAGCTCAAACCATTGAAAACCCAGAACCGTTTTTAGCCCCTTTACCCTCATCGCGATTGGTTTCCTCAGAAATTGAGTGGCTACAGAGATATAGCTCTTATTTTACAGGTCAATTTTTCAGTGGCTGGAACATGCGTTCTGAGTCTGTATGCATTTCCTCATATCTGTTCTTCAGAACTCCCTCTCACCTGTCAAGCTGTCTCATCGTTACACATGTATGTTTGATATCAATCATTTTTGTAAATAATCCAGGTTTATATAACGAATTCGAATTTGGTTTTGAATAGTTCTTATTAAAGCATTGATTGGCTCTGTCACATTGTATGCATTCTATACATAGCCATGTTTTGACTAAATGGAAGTTCGTTTTCCCAGTTTAGCTGCGATTGGATTTTCTTCGATTTGATTGATCATGGTGTGGATTTGATTGGTTTGATTTAGCTAAAATGAATGCTCTGCTGTTAATTGAAGTCGTTTGTATCTATTCTAGACACACAAATGTTTCTCATATTTCAATTTTTAACACAATCGCATTTTGATTCGTTCTAGTTATAATGTATACGATATGATTGGCAATAATGGTTAACTGTTACGGTTTTATGTCCATATGAATTTCGACCAAAAAGAATACAATTCGGATTATGTTCAATATGACTCAGTACAAACATACCCAAATCGTGAATAGATTCAATTCATAATGATAAAACCCAACCAGTTAATTCGCATTGATTTATTATGTTATCGGTTGGATTTGTAATGGCAATATTCTGTTTGAATTTGAATTTGTAAAACGAGATTGGATTCACGATTTATTCTATATTAAACTCAGTCATGATTTGTTTCGATTGTTTACCTAGTTTACGATTATCACTTCTGTCGATTT